>MU213259.1:329136-358100 GCA_018584345.1 Thuja plicata | reverse complement strand
TATATATATATATATATATATATATTAATGAATACACTTGACAAGCTTATTACCATGTATTTAATTCCATAATACAATCATATAGTTACTAACAAATGGTCATTCCATTAAGCATAGAGAGAATCTCTACTCACACAATCAATACTCACCTAGTCCTAGAGACTATAATTATCCACAATAATCAACTTAAAACACCAAGATAACATAATCAGACATCAATCCACAACCAAAGGACAAATCCAAAAGGAACCAACCCAAGAACAAGGATCAGGGATAGGCATAATCTTGCGGGACCTGGTACTGTCTCCGTAACAACAACAATGATCAAGGATTTTGGGGCACGATCAAACCTGTGAAGCTAGGTGAAGTCGATGCCCAATACTTCCAATCCTACATCACCAAGAAGAAATACATGTGCATTGATATACATATTAAAGAAGACATTGCAGACAGATGATTGGGACCGATACATCGTGTGCACCTCATCCATGTGAGTAACTATGACTTCATTTTGAATCATCAAAACACATCATGTATATAGGCACATAGAAATGCACACAAGGAATGTAACATGAGGGTTAGAATCTTGAGCATTGGGTTAGTCAATAATCAATACTAATAATAAATCACCATAATCATAATAAACATCGTAAAACATTAAGTGACATACAAGATTTATCGAAAGTAACTTTAATAGAAGAATATATCTCCATCCATCCAGCACATATCACATAATATCTTAACTGTGTTCAGAAAGGTATTGAAGGTCTTTTATACATACATGGAGACAAACACATAAATAAATGATACCTTCAGACAATATGTCTAATATTAGAATTCTCAGGTACAAGCCGATGAAATCATTATAAACAACATACAGGAAAATAAGTATTAAGCTATAAGGAAACATCTAAAGATCTGACTTCATGCAAAAAATTGTATTAGGGTTAGAGGGGTATTACATGGTATGTAGACCCAAAATAAATATTGGTGCCAAGATTGTGCTATAATGTTTTCCAAAAATGACTCATAAATTTTGAGTCTCTATCTAACACTATATTAAGAGGCAATCCATGTATGTGCACAACTTCCTTGATAAAGAATTGAGCAATCTGACAAGCATCATGGATAGTCTTGCATGGTACAAAGTGTGTCATCTTACTGAATCTACCTACTATGATATAGATGCTATCATACCCCTATTTTTCCTTGGTAATCCAACCACAAAATCCATTCTAAGACATTTCCATGGTCTACTTGGAATGGGAAGGTGTTGATAGATACTAGCATTAAAAGATGTTCCCTTAGCCTTTTGGCAAACAATGAAACACTCTACATACTTCCTGACATCCAGATTCATTCTTGGCCAATAATAGTATCTTTAAACTAAATCATGAGTCTTATTGACTCCAAAATGTCCACTAACGGCTCCATTATGATTTTCTTGAATCAAATTTACCCTCATTGACCCTCTAGGGACACAAAGTTGACCACCTCTAAAAAAACATTCATTCTACAAAGTATAATTGGAGAACTCACCATGAAAATGATTTTGATGCTCCTTGCATATCTTGTATGCCTTTGTAAAGTCTCCATCCTCTAAGTATAGGTCCTGAAGCTATCTATCCCAATTATTTGCAACTGAACCTTTTGTACTATCAAGATTCTTCTACTTAGTGCATCAGCAACTTTATTTTTTTGCCCCTTCTTATGCTTGATGGTGAATGTATATTCTTGCATGAAGTCCACCCATTTCATAAGCTTATGACTAAGTTTATCTTGTGAATTGAGAAAACTAAGGGAATGGTTGTCTGTATAAACCACAATTTCCTTAGGAAGGAGGTAGTGTCTTCATTTCCTTAAGGCTTAGACTAGAGCATACAACTCTAGGTCATAGGAAGAGTACTTCCTCTTTGCATCACTGAGCTTCGCACTGTGAAAAGAAACTAGTCTTCCATCTTGGCTCAAGATAGCCCCTGTGGAAATGTTGCTAGCATAACACTCCACAACAAAGAGTATCTCAAAGCTAGGGAGAACTAAAATGGGTGGAGTAGCTATCTTCTTCTTCAACTACTCAAAACCTTGATTTATTTGATCATTCAATTGGATCTTGTTTCTCATTCACCCTTGATGGTGTCTAGCATAGCTAGACATATAACACTAAACTGCTTCATGAACTTTATGTAATATTGAACCAAACCATGAAAAATTCTCACCTGTATAGAAGCCTTAGGAGTAGGCCAATTGATGATTTCCTAGACCAGTCTTACATCCATTTTGAGATTCCCATGTGACAATACAAATCCATGGTACACTAGTTCCTACTTCATGTACTCACACTTGCCCAAATTTATCATTAGCTTATCCTCATGCAACTTCTTAAACACAAGTTGCAAATGTTTGAGGCATTCTTCTCTAGTCTTGCTAAAGATCAAAATATCATCAAGATACACAACTAAAAACTTACTAATGAATTCCTTCAATACCTCATTTATCAGCCTCATAAAAGTACTAGGGCAATCAGATAGCCCAAATGGCATGGTAAGTGATTCATACAAACCATCAATGGTTTGAAGGAAGTCTTCTACTCTTCCCCTTCTTTGACCCTGATTTGATGGTCCCCACTCTTGAGGTCAATCTTGGTAAAGTACTTGGAATCTCCTAAAAATTCTATTAGATCTTCTATCCTTATGATGGGGAATCTATACATAATGGTGATTCTATTTATGGCCCTAGAACCAGTGGACAACCTCCAATTACCTCCCTTTTTAGGGGCTAAGACAATAGGAACAACACATGGACTAATCCTTATCCTAATCAAACCTTGGTCTATAAGGTCTTGGATTTTTTTGGTAATATCCTCATTTTTTTGGTGATCTGATTTATGAATTAGATTACAATACTTGGTGTCATACTTGCGGTATTGTCAAGTTCAATATAAAAACTAGAAGACTAACAACAAAATTGCAAGCAAAAAATTAATTCATTCTATTCAAAATTGTATTTTATACAAATATGATGGATCTCAAGGGTCAATAGAATACCTTGGAAATAAAATAAAGAGTCCTCATAATGTTTGTTACAAATAAACTTATTAAAACTACCAAAAATTTCAAAAAACCTATACAAAAATTTAGGCCTACTTGGAGAAGGCATAACTTTCAAGTCCTAGGTCCGATTTGTGAATTGTTTACTTCATTGGACAAACAATAAAAAAATGTAGACCCAAAAATTGAAAGTGAAACCAAGGTTACCCTATATCAGAGGAGATAGGACCATAAATACCATGAAGACCTTCAAAAATATAGTTTATTGAGACATACAAAATACTGAAAAATATATTTCAGTATTTCCCAATTTTGTCCTGATCATTCCTTCCCCTTGAGAGAAAATTGGCCCCAATGCACTAATATAATGCAACAAATGAGGAAATTGTGCTTCAATTTGTTCCTTAGTTAAATACTTTCCTTGATGAGGATGCTGACGAGCTCGAACCACCAGATAAAGATGAATTTTCTGATTTCTCAAAGTCTTTAAAATGACTTTAGTAACATGATCACACTGGATTGGAAGAGTCATAGATAATTTAGAAGCTTGAATGTGTATAGTGGCTTGGGAAATATCCAACAAAGGAGGAAAATGGGGTCTCAACAATTCCACATTTAAAACTAGATTCAAGCCCAAAAAGGCTGGAAAATTAAGTTCAAAAGCATTCTCACCAACTTGCTTCACAATGGTATACGGGCCATAATGAAGATGATGAAGCTTCTTGTTTGGTCCGTGAAGGCGATCTTTCTAAATATTTAACCATAGCTTGTCACCAATCTTAAAGTGATGAGGAGTTCTTTTTTTATCATGCCTTTCCTTATACTTCTGATTACTTTGCTACAAAATCTCATGAAATTCCTATTGTAGGTGTCTAATGTTTCAATTAATTTCTCTTCTTTATCTACCTCCTTGTCAACATTCAATGCTACATCTATAGGTTCCAATTGATGATACCCAAGACAAACCTCAAATGGACTATGCCCTGTAGTACTATGGAGTGCACGGTTGTAGTTGTCTTGCATGTAGGGTAACCTTTAATCCCTTGTGCGAGGTTATTTTGAATGATACATCTATAAGATATGAATGATCATTCAATTCACCACTTCTATATTCCCATCTATTTGGGGATGGAATTTTGTGGACTTTGTCAACTTTGTGCCCATTTTAGCCCATAGTGCAGACCAAAATTTTCTGATGAACCTGCTATCCCTATAAGAAATAATGCTTTTGGGATAACCAAAATAAACCTAAATATGTTCAAAAAATAACTTGGCAGTATCTTCTGCAACAATCATTTTTTTACATGCTACCATGATAGCCATTTTAGAAAACCTATCTACCATAACATATACACAATCATGCTTGCACCTGGTAGTTGGAAGCCCAGACATAAAATCCATTGAAATAGACTTCCATGGCTTATCGAGAATAGGTAATGGTAAGTATAGACCCAACTTACGGTTTTCTTGTTTTGCAATTGCACAAGCTTGTATATATGAAATTATATCTTGTTTCATTTTTGGCCAATATAAAATTTTTTGAAAGATAACAATAGTCTTACCAATACAAAAATGTCCTACAACATGGTTGTAGTGAGCTTCCCATATTATTTTCTTTTGTTCCTCGGTGGGTACACATATATGACCAATAGGGAAAAGTAACCCATCCTACAAGTAAAAATCAGAGACACACTTTCCCTCTACCAAATGACTCTAGATGTTAGAAAAATTAGGGTCAATAGCATATATTTGTTCCCATGTGAATGATTGATGACCATGTGAATCCATCACCATTATCAAACTTGCAATTGGAGGCCTACTCAAACAATCTGCCACTTTATTACTGCTTCCTTATATGATGAATGTTGAGGTGAAATTTTTGTAGATAAGCTAACCGCCTTTGATGTCTATCATTCTACAACTTCCCTTGTTTCCAATAATTGAAGAGTTTTATGGTCTATATGTATAATAGTTTTCTTTCCCTGTATATAATGTTTCCATTGTTTGCAGGCCTGAACAATAGCATACAACTACTTTTCATAGTTGGGGTACCTATGTATTGTATTAGAAAAAATTTCACTGGGACAAGCAACAAGATGGCTATGTTGTGTGAGTACTGTGCCAAGACCATTATCATATGCATCAGTTTCTATCTCGAATGATTGTTGTATATTTGGGAGGACCAGTACTGGTGCTGAATATAATCTTTTCTTTAACTCTTCAAATGATTTTTTCTTTGCCTCTATCCACTAATATTTTTCTTTTGCTCCACCCCTTAGTGATTTATTTAGAGGCTATGATATATGTCAGAAACCAAAAAAAAATCTTTGATATAAGTTGTCTAACCCAAGAAGTTGTGAAGCTCTGTGAAAGTTGTAGGAGATGGCCAATTTCTAATTATTGGAATCTTTACTAGGTCAACATGAAGACCCTCAGTATCAATGATATACCCTAAGTATTGGATACTCTGCATACCAAAAGAGTACATCTCAATGTTTGGATAAATTTTGTGTTGTTGTAGATTTGAAAGCACTTGTTGAACATGTTGTATATGCTTAGACCAAGTCTTGCTAAATATGAGTATGCCATCCTAATAAACAACCACAAAATAATCAATGAATGGTCTAAGAACATCATTCTTCAACCTCATAAATGTTGTTGGGGCATTTATTAGGACAAAAGGCATAACCAACCATTCAAACAAACCTTTCTTAGATTTAAATGTAGTCTTCTACACATGTGATGGACCAATTGGTACTTGGTGATATCCAAATTTCAAGTCAATTTTTTTAAATAAATTAGCCCCCCTAAGTTTCTCCAACAAATCATCAATTCAAGGGATTGGATATCTATTTTTCACACTAAATTTTGTTCAATGCCCATTAATAAATACAAATTATCCATGTCCCATCTTTCTTTTTATCAAGAAAAATTGGACTCCCACAGGGTGAAGCACTTGGATGAATATGTCCTTTCTAAATCAATTCTTGAATTTGTCTCTTGATTTCATCATTTTCCAAAACTGACCTTCTATATATTGGCTCATGTGGTAGTGGTGTTCCTAGGATTAAATCAATAGAGTGATTGACTTGATAGTGTGTTGGAACTCCCACTGGTGATTTAAACACACGATGATATTCTTTCAAAAATTTATCCATCTGATTTTGTCTATTTTCTAGTTATGGATACCTTAGCATGTGTATTAAGGACCAATGACTTTTTTGTTCAGGGTGAACCATGAGTAGAACAAAATATCTAGTTTGAGGAATCAAACATTTACATTGTTTAACACTAATCAAAGAAGCAGTTTGTGTTGGGCGTACCTTTGGTATTCGATACCTCTTCCCACCAAGCTTGATTGTAAAACTATGTGGCCTTGATTCATACACTCCATACCTATAATACATGTAAGGTTACCCCAGCAAGACATCACATACATCTAGCGGTCCTAGATCACATATCACTTCATCCTTGAAGAGCTTGATTAAATGTGGCAGACTATTGATTTTTTTGAATATCATGTCCCTCATTTACCCATCTCATAGAGTATGGTGGTGGGTGTCTTGTCACTTTCAAATTCCATCTTTTGACTGTCTCCCTAGATATCAAATTCTTTTGGCTCCCGCTGGCAATAATAAAATGTAAAGGCTTTCAATAAACCCACATCTATGAATAAAAAAGTCTCTATTCATCTTCACGATGCATTACTTTAGCAGTTGGAACTATGGAATATGGGTCTGCTTCTATGACATAATCATTCTCCTTTTTCTTAGAAGTATATATTGGTGATGATTCAGATTCAAATTCCTCTCCTCGTATTTATGTCTTGATCATTTTAATACTTTGACAATCCTTTATATTACGGGTTGGGGACTTATGCATCTCACACCACATGCATGTATTTTTATGTGTCTTTTTTGTAGTCCACCATGTATTCTTAGGTTTGTTTGAGTGAGTTTCTTTGGTCACCTACTTCCTTGCAGATTTATTATCATCTTCAACCCCTGGCTTATTATTTTCAAAGTAGTCCCTCCTCCCTTTCTGCTTGGATTTCTCTTCAATTTTGGTAGCATATTTATAGGCAATTGCCAATGTCTCAATATTCAAAAATTCCATCCCTGTTTGAATATACATGTGAAGTCCAGTATGATATTTCAGAATTTGATGCTTCTCTGAATCTTCAATACCAAGTTCTTTTTGAAAGTGAATGGAATGTGTTGGTGTAACCTTGCATAGACTGGTCCCTCTGCCATCAATGTCGCTTCCATTCTATGTATTTATGTTCATATACATCCTCATGAAGGTATGCTTCTTTTATGTATTCCAAAAAATTTCCTTATGTGGGCTTCTTATCAAGAAATATTTCAAACCCATTTTCATGAAATAATTATTGTTCTTCATTTGCTAATTTCACTTCCCAGGAAAATTTCACATGGTTTCAGCTTTGAGGAGACCAAATCTTATTTTTTTTGCATCTGAGAAATTGTTTATAGAAAAATATCTATCTAATTTGGATAACCAATTATCAATATCTCCAGCATCGATTTTTCCTTCAAAATTTGGGATGTCAAAATATACCTGGACTTTGAAAGAGGTATTTCCATGAAATGTTTTTTCTTGATTCAGTGGGTTGTTGATTCTAGAGAAGGAGTGAGAAATGACTCATCATATCCTCTTGTTTCTTATTTAAAGCCTCTTCCACCAACTTCTTAATTGCATCATCTAGCATCTTTGATCGTGTGCACCTCAAAGGTGGATATTTATAAAAATCTTGTGTATCCAATCCTAATCTTTGGTAGGAGGACCTTGTGTAAATTGGCATAAAGGAGCATTCCCACTCTGATACCACTGATATAATTTATGAATCAGATTACAATACCTGGTGTGATACCCGCGGTATTGTGAAGTTCAATATAAAAACAAGAAGACTCACAAAAGAATTGAAAGCCAAAAATTAATCCATTATATTTGAAATTGGAGTTTACTGAGAAATAGAAAATACTGAAAAATTATATTTTAGTATTTTCCAATTCCATCCTGATCAGTTGGGGTGTCATTTTGTAAGCAGTTTTATTAGGAAGTGTGGGTCTTGGGATAAAATATATTTGATGGTTAATGGCTCTTTTAGGTGGTAGGGTAGCTATTTGTTCATCACTTACTATGTCTTGGAACTCTTTCAACATCTCTTGAATCTCTATTGGCAGCTTTGTTGTCTTCTCTTGACTTCAACACAAGTGCATACCCTACTCCTTCACCTTCTTCTAGGGTCTCCAAGAACTCTTTCTCACATACTAGAAGAACAGTAGGTCTTGTTAAACTTGCTTCCCCTTCTTCTAATAAGGACTTTATCTTTAAGGTAACTCCATCCTTCCTGAATGAATAGGAATTCTCGGATGCATCATGCAAGGCTTTCCTATCAAAATTCCAAGGCCTTTCCAAAAGGAGATGGCATGCATCCATTGGTAAGACATCACATAACACTCTGTCTTTATACCTCCTAATGGTGAAGTCTACCCATGCTTTCTCATTAACTAGGACATTTTTCCCCTTGTTCAACCAAGTGACTATGTAAGGATGGTTATGAGGAAACCTTTTCAATTTTAGTTTAGTTTAGTGACTGCCTCCTATGACACAATATTGTCATTTAACCCTGAGTCAATGATGACTTTACAAACTTTCCCCATGATTTTGCATTTCATTCTAAACAATTCTCTTATCTGACTGGGATCTTCTCTAATAGCTTCTTTGATGAGTGTTCTTATTTTCATGAGGTTTTCTCCTTCTTCTGAATCCAAAGGTACCTTTTCTTTCTTTTTATTATATGTTTGTTCTTGAATTCAACTCACCCTTCTTTCACTCCCTTGTGAAGTAGACCCCTTCTCTAGACCTCTATAAGCTAGATGTCCTAACTAGTTGTAGTGATAGCACTTCATGGTTACAAAGTATGATCCTTTTCCTTGGACACTATTCCTTTCTCTTCCACTTCTTCTTGAACCCCTACCTCCTTTATAATCTCCCCTTCTTGACATACCTTCATGTTTCTTTGTTAACTTTGTCTCACCTTACGTCTCTGATTTTGTACTCCTACCTCCAAAACCTCCTCTATGGCCTCTACCATTTATACCTCTTCCTCTTGCTCTATTATTTTTTGAGTCTTACTTCTTCCTTAGTTTCTCTTCCACTTTGATATCCAATTGATGACATCTTTGCAATGTAGTAGAAGTAAAGAGACTAAGTTAATCTTGGATATTCTACTTCAAGCCATTTAAATACTTGGCTACCTTCACTCTCATCTTCAACACTCTAGACCTCATGCATAATATTTGGAACTCCTCTGCATAAAATTTGACATCTAACTCTTTTTTCCTAAGACTTTGCCTTTTCTTATGCAACTAGATTTCATAGTCCTATGCTACATAGGCTTATTTCACCTTCTCCACCATAGCTTTCTATGTAGCTATTGGTCTCTTCCCTTCTTTCTCCCCCTCATCTTGGATAAACTTCCACCAAGTGAGGTAAGATCCCCTAATTATTTCTTTTTCTAATTTAACCTTTTTAGCTTCACTTATTCTATCACATTCAAAAGGGTTTTCAAGCCCCTCAATCCAATCCAACACCACCTCTAGTTCCATTTTACCATTGAAAATAGGTATCCCCTCTAAAGGTTTTTGACATAGGGCTTTCAATGCTTTGAGGAATGGTTATTCATTTAGGATAGGGTGTATTTATGGGACCTCATCCTCTAGAGCCACTCCTTTATTCTTCCCTTCCACCTTATCCTTTGCTTCTTTAGTCTTTTCATCTACCTAATCTGCCTTCTCCTCCAATTGAGGCAATATTTCTCTAATCAATTTGTTCTCCTCTTCTTCCTCATTAACCTTATTGTCTAACTCTTCATTAGTCACCATCTTTGATTCTCCAACTGACTCTTTAGGTTGTAACATCAACCCACAAGCCTAATCTTATATGCTCTGATACCAATTTGATCGATACTATCTACCTTGCTTGCACTTGTTTGGTTAGGAATCTCAGATTTCCTAATCCTTCCAAGAACCTAACTCTAACTCTTAGGATCTCCCAAGTCCTCTTTAATCTATTTTTAGGACTTCTTCAATGCCCTTCTCATGGTGACAAAATTTAGTGCTTCACTAGGGTATCTACCTTCATGGAAAGATCAATCTCTCAACTCTTTTGGTTTCCATCCATTAGATCTTCCTTTCTTAATGGTTTTTCTAAGTGTTTGTAGGGTTTCAAGAGTGTTCTACCATCTCTTTCAACTTCATCCTTATCCCTTTGGTTTAGTATTTCAATCTCTTCTTCATAGTGTTCAAGTCTTGACATCAATTTAGACTAGTAGCCCTGCTAGGTCTATTAGGCCTAATTCACTAGTTTTTCCCTTTTGTTGGAAAATTTATTCAAAAAAACCTCTTAAAAAATATAGGATTCTGATAGCCTCTATGGAGTTACCTAATATTTTCTAGCTCTCCCTTCCTAAACCTGTATGTATAGGTGATTCCTGTAATCAAGGGCTTTTAAGGCTATTTGAGAATCTCATAACTAGTTAAGGGTTTTAGGCTTCAAAATGCCATAAAATGGATTGTTTAAGTACCAATCCTCTTCTAGGGTCTCTTTACAACACCAAATAATTCTCCCAACTTCTTGGATTCAACTTGACACCTAAACTCCTGCATTCAGACACACTTCTTCATTTGCAAGCTCCTAGCCAGGTTTCACTAGACTCGCCTAGGTCTTGCTTGAAAAATTAGAAACCTCCATTTCTACGCCTCCACCAAGAATATGTACACTCTAAAAAGGCTCCACTAAAATTTCCCAAAGGCCCATGATTATTTTACTGTAGGGTTTCATGTGGGAGACATTTCTTTACAACTCAGTCCCAGATGCCAGTGACTAGCTAGTGAACAAAACTATTTACAAAACTAAACAAATGGATATCAGGAAACTTCTAATATATGAAAAATTAAATAAAAAACTCCTAATTACAGTAATCCCACACAAATAGTCTATATTAAATCCATTGAAAACTACTTTTATTGAAATCTTCTCAACAGTACAATAACACAGAGTTATAGTGCCAAATAAATTAAAAAAAAAACCTTGTAAATTTCTCCAACCTCACGATTTGGGCTTCGTAGGGTTTATATAACCCCTCCTTACAGGTGAAATTTTTTTTGATAGTGATGATTCTCTAAAACTACCATTTTTTCATGATTAGGACAATGTTGTCATGCAACTTTGAAAAGTTGCAAATGTCATCATGACAACATTTTGACAACTTTTGGAATTTCAACTCTAACCTATTCAAATGACCTCCAATCTTCATAAAATGATGGATTAACATCATAGAAGCCATTTTAGGCTCAATTTAACTCTTTCCTAACCTATTTAGGTCTTTTGGCCTAAATTCCAATTCTAATCCTAAAATTAGACTTACACACAAAACAACTACACTATGATCAAAACACATTTATATTAGTTTAAGTCTAACCTAGATCTTATAAAAACACACTCTACATTATCCTAGAGTCCTAAAACTATCTCTAACCTTGCTAGTTTTAGTACAAGCCAAAATTGGATAGGACCTTGAACTTAAGTCCTTGGTTCTCTCTCCTAGTTTTACATAACACATACAGGTTATGTAGAACTAAGGCCAAAAGTTCTAGTTTTACATAACCTGTACAGGTTATGATAAATTGTGAACATTGTCATTAGGTTTACATAACCGAGATGATTTACTATAATGTAGTCTCTTTCTTTAAAATATTTTTCTGATCTCTGATCTCTGTAGTATGGTAGCTACTTTTTCATTGCTTCATCAACATTCATTACAAAAATGACATCTATACATTTATATATATCAAACTCTATGGCCTAATTAGGGCTTTACAATATCATCCCTAACCTAAGACCAAGGGTGTACATAATTTACCTTGACCATCTCAACATACGAGATATAAAAAATTAATGTTGTGAATCCGTAACTAATTCTCTCCTCCATCATTGTAAACTATTATCTAGGTCACAAAAAAGTTGTTACATAGAATGATGTTCCATAAAAAAATTTTATGGCCTCAAGTCCACTCAGTTAATGTTGTCTCTCAGTGCTTGGTGTAGTCTGCGTATCTCAGTTATACTATTGTTTGGTTGAACTATGTAGCTCGGTGTAGACTACTGCTTGGTAAATTTTGTCTACTCGATAATCACAGTACTCAATTAACTCTGGGTGTGATCAGTGCTCTCGGTTTAATCTGCACTTTGGTGATTATATTGACTGTCCTATTTGTGACTCTATTACCAACTATCCATTTTGAGTGCTTGAATACTAATGACAACTTCAATACTCAATTGGAGTTAAAAGTTTAACATTTGGGTAGAAGCCAAAGTGTCCATACCTTTATGGACCACCATAGTGTAGCCTTTATCTTCCTTAGAAGCCTTTGGGGGAAAAGTGAGAATGATCTCCTCTGGAGGAGACTTAGTCCTAAGTGTCTTGTTGTGACATTTTCACACCTCACCCATTTCCAATAGGACCCCTTGTCTCTTGTCTTCTTCCTCCCTTTTTGTTTTCGTTGTGTCTCAGTGGCTCTTAGTATAGTCTCTTAAGTTCCTCATGTTCCAAGTTGTATTTTTTGGCTACGTCCCCTGTAGTTTTGTTCCTTAGATAGAGAGATGCATAGTGATGAATGTGAAGTATTCTCTGGGATCTTTGAGAGAACATTTTGGCATGACAATGTGTCGAGCACCATGCACCACTGGCTCTACAAGAAATCATTGCTTTGTTTTCCAATGGAAGACTTACCAAATCTTCATTCAATCTATATTGCTGGTCACATCATGGATTCAAAAGGAAACAATAGTTTTCTCATCCATCCTTGTCACTCCAGAGACTTGTCTCCTAACAATGAGTTCAAGACAAGAATCTACAACATTGAATGAATAAAATGAAAGAAAAGTTCAATGGATATGTTTAAACATGCTCAGAATGAATTCCACCAAGTCAGGGAGGAGTATCAAATCAAACTAAATCCAAGGCATTCCCAAATTCATGCTAGAGAACATTCCAATGGAGTTTGAGGAAAATTATGGTAATCACCCATGACAATGCATAACTACTATTCAGAATACAAAATGGAAGGAGGAGAGCCAATGTTTGAAGACCATCTTTGGGTACTAAAATGAATCCTGACAGTAGAGATGAACCTTCAATGTAAAAGAAATGTTGTAGCAGTCTCCCCAAGAGGAAGGCGTCCCAACCAAATGAAGTCTAGAAGAAATTTAAATGTATAGTGAGATAAGTATGTGCCCATGCTCGACATTTTCTCAAGGTTGGGGGAGATGTCACAGGTTAATGGTCTCTCAAAAATCTTTGAATAACAAAGCTCATAAATAAAATGTTCACACACCTCCTACAAATATCGAAGACACGTAGAGGCTCAGATAAAGCCTCCTATATACTTAAGCATGCGATCAAAAGCATGATATCTCCAAGGATGAAAAAATCAAATGAGGACATTGAATCCCACTAGTAATATATATTAGCAATTCAGTGGTTCTCTTAGAAAGGATGCATCTTCTTCCCTTCTCTCATGTGAAAGACACCATGAGCATAAACCATAAAACTCACGCTGGACACCAGAAGTCATTATTGATGTACAAAGAAACCAAATTGAGAGAACTATTAATAATTGAATAAAAATTACCCAATCTCTATTTGTGGTATCATGGTTTTAGTACTAAGATAACAAACTAATTTCAAATCTCTGGTATGAATATTTTGCACAGAAAAGAAAATGTCCACCGTAGACACCGTGAATGTTGGAGCGCATTTCAACAAAGTTGGCAAATGGTCAATGCAATAAGAAAATCCTTGAGGGCTCACAATCTCGTTGGTGCAAAAGAAGGAGCACAGTTTTGTGAAAGTCAGGGATTGAAGGATGTGAAGAAATTTCTCAAAATTTGCTACCACTAACAAATCATGTTCCCATAAAGTACGGGGAGCAATTCAATGAAGGTTGAGGATAGTCAATCCAAATAAAATCCAAGAGTGATGTAAAACCTCGCTTGTGAAAAAGGAGTGCAGTTTGATGAAAGTCGTGGAAAAGGGAAAATCTTTGACAAGAAAAAAATTCCTCTACTACTCCAAAATGCCGCTTGTGAATTCCAGAGTGCATTTCAACAGAGTTGGGGAATGGTCAATGTAATAATAAAATCTATTATGAAGGTGAAAATGTGCTCAAGAGCATTGTGAGGTGAAATTCCTCCCAGGTCAAGGAATTTTCCAAAGTGAAAGAATCCAGCACAACCAATATATTACACTCGAGCGTGAATTCCACAAAGTCATGGAAACGTGGAAGAAGTTTCAAAGAAAATTCATGAGGACTCCCCAATTGCACTCAACATAATGGAGAAATTATGTTGAAAAGAAATACACAACGTGCTTGACCGCGAATAGACACAAAAAATTGAGAAAATCTTGAAACCTCAAAACAAATTTGAAAAAAACTTGAAAATTTCCAAAGTCGTGGAAATTAGAACGTTTCAAAATTTCATGTCTTGGAAAAAACTCAAATTTTGGAAAAGTTTAAAAACATGGAAAAATTGAAAACATGGAAACTTTTGACAGCCTTGGAAAATAAAAAAATGGAAATTATCGGAAAAGTTGAAAGCTTTAAAAAGTTTCCAAAATCTCAAAAACTCAGACGAATTTCAAAGAATAAAAAATGGAAAACTTCAGAAAAATCAGAAATCTTGGAGTAATTGAAAATTTCAAAATTATGAAATTATTAAAAGGTGAATTCCTCAAAAATTTGGCAAAAATTTGAAATCTTCAAGAAATTTAGAAATCTTGAATATTTTTTGAAATCTTGGAGAAATTAATCTCAAAAAAGTTAAAAATCTTGGAAATATGAAAAATGACGAAATTGAAAAAATTGAATTTTGGAATTATTTTGGACTGCATAAGTAAAAGAATGGTCAGAAATTTTTTCAAACAAGCACCCATGGATGAAACATAGTGGTGAGGGGTTTTGGATAATTCAAGAAGAAGCGTGGAGCTTTGAAGAAAAGCGTGCAAGTTTTGAAGTGAAAATGATAAAGAGAGAAAAGATGTTTCAAGGAGGGAGAAAAAATTATGGAGAGAAAGTTTCTTTTTGGAGGAAGAAAAGTTGTATATTCAGGGTTCTATGAGTTAAATTTTATTGCCAGTGTAGAATGCGATGTAAACTGTCTTCTATCTTATTTCCTTGCATGATACTTATGTTTGTTATTTCATTTTGTAGGAGGAAGAATTCTAGTTTTGGATGTTCAAGGAGGACACTCTTGTCAAAGGGTTCCAGTTCCGATGTTAAAGATTTAAGTGATCTAGTTCAAGACATTCATAGAATCAAGCTTCAAAAGATCAAAGTTCAACTTGGAAATCCAAGACTATGGCCAAGATAGTTATATGCGACGAAATTCCATAATCACATATGAGGGAATCCAAATGCACTTTCAAGAAGAAGAATTCCCAAGCAAGCATAGAAGGAAGAAACTGAACAAAAGAGAGATAATTTCAAAAGAAGTAATAAAAGTTGGATCTGCGTTGCAAAATGATCCGTTGCTGACAAGATGACCAATCATCTGCACCGGCTAGTCAAAGATCTTCAAGTCAAAGTCAGTACATGTAAGGAAGGGAATCAAGGTCAATCCATTCAAGGAAAAATAATGCATTTAATGCATAGTGGGCACACTTAGTGGTCATTTATCGCGCCCCTCTCCTTCCTGATAGGGCATTTTTTACCCACCATGGTGGAGATTTTCCTCCTGATTGGTCGTCATAGTTATGCTCATAAATGTAGATTCCTTTTTCTTTCCCTAACCCTAATTAGGGCTGAAGTACCATGTTATGGGCCATCAATTATTTTTTGTTCCAAGCCACTCATTATATTTGATGACCTATATAAAGGCCTCACTTCTCATTTCTAAGGAGCGAATTTTGAGATTTTTGCTAAAGAGCTACTGAGACAATAAATTTTTCATTCTTGGTTTCATGATGAATACTTGATGTTTTTTAGTGCTTTCTTAGTTTCATAATTCCCTCATTTAGTTTAGATTATTTGGATAATGTTAGATCAAGTGTTGTGGTTTCAATGATAAATATGATGGTGTTTTGATGAGTTCCTCTGGTTCATACTTTTGACATTTTACTGATCTTAAATCATTGTGCAAAGTTAGCCTGAACCTCATTCATGCATATGCTTAACTTCTGTCATTTGTGTACATTATTCTTCATGATGGTGTTCGTGGTGGTATGAAAATCCTCTACATAAACCTTGAAGATTGCACCAGTTCTCATGTAGTTGTAGTATAACTTGGCGAAGCAAAACTTGGTTATTGGGAATTTGTCCACCGAAGTATTGACTATTGCTATCATTTCCCTTAGGAGTAGATTAAAACTTCTGAACCCTACTTCCTTTTGCTTTCCGCATATTCTAAAAATTCTAAAAAAATGTTTCATTGCAAATCTTTCAAGACTGAAAAACGTAAGGCCCCTTGTGATATTCACCAAATCATAGTTACCACCAAGTGTTAGCTCTTTTTCTTGCAACACTTACCTAATGATGATAGTATACCTTATATACTTGAATTCAACCTCTTTTAGGCAAGAGAAAGGCTAATTGATGAGGTATTTGATAACACTAGGGATACCTATTATCACCTCCTTCATTTTTGAGATCGACTTACTTAGGCAGGTTTTACCTATGACTAATTACTGCTCTAATAGTATCTTTAGAGTGGATTACACTACTATGTGTTGAATGCTCTGCTTCAAATGGACATGTATACAACAATACAAATAACTATAACTATTCTAAGTAAGATTTTGATGATCCAAACCAATACTTTGATGATAGCAGACAACAACATAATATAGAATGACATTTTCTTTCCTTTTATAACTCTTATGAATTCAGGAGGAATAACCTACTTGATTTACTCTTCAAGAAATCAACAAAGTTCAACTATGACCTTTCAGTACACAATTGATTTTACCAAAATACTCTGAGAGTGATTGATTTAAATAGTTTTTAATGCTTGGATGATGATGAATTGCTTGACAAAATTTAGACCAATGCCTATCCTTGATCAATAGAGTCAAAAGATGCAAATCCCCAGAGATATATGAATAGGAATACTGTAGGATGCCTTAAAACCTACATACAACTTAGATAAAATTCCTTGCAAACTTATCCTGTCACTTCTACAATATTGTATCAAATCCTTAGTTATTGAAGTACTCTCTGAAACTACTCACAAAATTTAATTCTTCCCTTAGAAGAAACTTGTAAATAATTTAATAGCTACCTGATAGCCAATATGTTTAAGATTCCTTACAGATTAAACATAAAAGAGTGCATGCAATAAGAAAAGAGACAACAACAATGTAAAATAAAGTTGTACTACATTTTTATTCATATATTCTATTTCAAGTAAAAATAAAGGCTAAAAGCTCAGAACAACAGACAAAAATCAAAAATCTTGTCTTCAATTATATTCATCTCCTTTTACAATTACAAACTTGAACCTATATGTAGGCCCTCAACCATCTTGGAATCATTTATTTTTAGGATGCAACAAGCTTTAGATGGCTTGAGGAACCTAACCCTAAAGATACTAAAAAGGACAAAATAATAGAATGTAGAAGCGGTGGGAGGACAAAAGCAGACGATGTAGATATGATATTCTTTTTCTCTTCTGGAATCTAGCACCTTTGTTTGACAGTGTTTAGGATAGCTTCTGATGGTTACATTAAGAATGAGTGACTACCATTACAAGCTAACCTACACTCATCTCTATTTATAGCTAACCTCCCTGCGTTCATTGGTCAAGCGCCAAGTGTTCCCTTCTACTCTTCATCTAGAATTTCCTCTTCAATTATAGTCTTCTTCTTCTTTGGCCTAGTCATCAGCTCCCATGTTGTCACTTCATCATCTATTGGCCATTTGAAGTCTTGAGTCCCTTGTACCTATTCTTTCTATCTCTCCCACCTAACATCAGTGATGCTCTTAACATCTATAAGAAACTTATTAATGTTAGTTTCTGCCTTAAAGGCCTCATCTAATAAATTATTAAATCCCTCAAAATCCAAATCTGATCCCAAAATAAATGCCTCATTATTAGGCATATTGCTGTCAAACTCATTCCTATAGGCATCCAAAGCCTTTACCTGATCATCTTCTCCTCTTAAGGAAGGAACAAATCTATTAAAATCTGTAGAAAAGAGGCTAAATTTAACCTCTATTTGATTTAATTTTCCTTTGAAGAATGAGAGAGCAACATTAACCTTTTTGATCTCATCTTCCACCTCTATTACTATCTCAGGAAAATATGATCTTAAGGTTTGCAAAGAAGCAAAACAACTTCACCCTGGAAGACCCTTTGGTAAAATAGGGGTTCAATATAGCAAGATACCCCATTACCTCAGTATGCAAAGTTGGCAATTTATTATAGGCATTAAGGAAAACATCAGTGTTATCCTTCAAGACATCAATCCTATGTTGTAGAATGCCCCTTAATGCACTCAAGGCAATTTCATTCCTCTTTTCTCCCACATCCTCCTTCTCAACCACTTCTTTTGACTTTGCTTTTTCTTCAATTTTCAAAGATGGTTGTGCAGGCACATACACCACCTCAGGCTTCTCCTCTAATTCCTTCATTAATCTCTTAATTACCTGATCTTGCTGGTGTATCTTGATATGGCACATTTCTCGGTCTTTGGCCAATGCACTTGTTTCTTCTATCAATGTGCTACACTTATCAGATAGCTGTTTAGTCTTGTCTTCATTTAAATGTGCCCAGTGGGTCATGATCTTTGATATTTCCAAATCCCCTGTATTCTGCATTATCCATACCATCTAGTTGCCTACAATGTTTTCTTGGATGTCTGCCAGTTGAGGCTTCTGATCCTTAGGGCAAAGGCTCCACATTACAAAGGCCTAATATTTTGGGCTATACCCAAATCCTTTGATCATATCTCCCATTTGTACCTCATTGGCCATCTTCAGATCAGGCTGCTTCCTTATTTGATCAATTATGAAAGTAGATGCCAGGTCCCAACCCTTAGCCAAAAACATGCCACTGCTCAGTACCATTTTCCTAGCTTCCTCGGGTGAGATGTCCTCACTGTCTAGGTCATAAGACTATAGGGCCACTAGGGCCTCATTTGTTATTGTCTCTTCTCCATCAATATTCAACTGAGCTCTTATTTGATCTTTCTTATACCACCTTAGGAAGTCTTTAAACTCCTCAGTCTTGTCAAAGTTATCATCATTCAAAAATTGTTGTTGATGTATCAGCCTTTCATCAACACAAGCCTTAAGAGGCAATTCCACATTCTCCTCAATATCAGGCTATTTTTTCTTTCCTTGCCTAATTAATTTTCTTAGGTTATGGTCATATAACATATTTCCAGGCACTAGGGCACTTGATTTATCCTTTTTATTTTCTTGTGTTTCAACTGAAGGCTGGCCTATTTCCATCTTTTGCCTCTTAGAAACAGGCTCATCGATATCATCAGGTTGTGTGACCTCTGTCAAATCAACAATGTGGCCCTCAGCTCCCTGCAACTGTGTTATCTCAGCAACATCCTACTGAGGTTGAACATATCTAGTAGGATGGGCATAGTCACTATCACTACTACTATCATACTCAGACTCTGAATGATCTGGCCCTTGGGCACCTTTCTTATCAAGAACGGTCTCCAGGTGTTCACTAAGCACATAATAATTATCAATCATGGCTTTTATTCTATCAAAATATGGAAAATTAGGGTAGAAACCTCCAAAAGCTAACCAATTTCTTTTTATTTGTCTTTCAAGGTTCAGAAATTCCTAAATCCTTGTTCTCCTTGTCTTGATCTCATCTTCATCAAGAATTTTTTTTGTTGCATCCTCTTCAATATATTCACAATGGACATTTGTATTGGGGATTGTGGGAGTATATAATTTTTTGACTCCTTCCATGAAGCCTTCAGGATCAATGTATCTATATGAAGCTACCCCCATTCTGCAACCTTCCAACCACTGGCTAACTACATCAATGGCACCTTTTCCAATAGTGAAGTTGGAAATTCTGAATTATCTAGGGGTTAAGGTCCCCTTCCTATGTGGTGCAAAGTGCTCATTATCTGTTAACAATAATTGCCATATACATTCCATGGATGCCACTCTTGTTGGTACATGGTAAGGCAAGATATGAGGTGGATGTATACATCCATATACCCTGATTATGGTATAGTTCTCTTCTAAGAAGAAATCACCCCAATTATGGTCTCCCTCCCATTTATCCAAGTATTCATTAGGCGTTAGCAGTTGCATAACTTTAAATGGGAACCTTGTCTTGCTGATGCCCAGGCTTTGTACTATTGGATACACAATCCCATTCTGGAAAGCACAGTAATCACAATCCCTAAATGTATAATTCCAAATCATTACCCAAAACTGGATAGGATTAGGTCCATCTTGATAAAACCTCTGAGGGGTCAAATTAATTACATCCATGATCACAAAGTTAAAATGTAACAGTAGATGCATGAGGACAGAGTAATGGAAGAACTTGGGTTCTTTTTCCTTAGGGTCCTTCATCTTCTTCTGATTTTCTATGAATCCCTCATTTATCTGGTCTATGATATGTTGTATATAATCATAGCTAGTGCTAGAATGCACCTCCTATAAATCCAACACCATCATCAATATCCTGGCATTAATCTTCTTAGCATCCCCATCTATCCCTAGCACTCTACACAGGGCATAGGTGATGTATTTGATGTAGAAATGTAGGTCCTTGAAGTAATACTGGGTTGTCCCAGACATAGGAGAAAGATGATTTTTAATGTCCTTGAGAATATGTTTCTATAGTAGTCCCCTAGCAATACTAGGCTTCAACTTATATCTCTGTTCTTGCTTAGTGATGTCAATTCTGGTGGACATAGTGCTATACAAGCCAAAAGATTGCATAAATGAATTCCTATTAAGGATGAGCAGGGAAGTGCCATCATTCCTTTTAATTATCTTAGACAGGACATCATAATGACTAGTGAGGCCTAAGAACAAATCTACATCTATGTAGACATTAGGAAAAATTAACCTAGCCAAGCCACAGGTCCAAGGGTTTGATACCGGGATGGCTTTATCATAATTCTTGTAAAAATAAGTAAAGAGGGAAAAACCTATTGTTCCTGGAGTATCAGCATCCCTTATATCATAGTAGTCATCTATAAGCATACTAGCATTCACTCTTTTGTTCTAAGTTGAACCAGGAAGCAATCTGAGGAATTCATCACAGTAATTTCATTTTCCCTTTGCCTCTTCCTCTACCTCTTCACTTCTCCCACTCGTTGAAGCTATACTAACTACTCTACTCATGTTTTCTATGTTTGAATCCCTTTTTCTTTTGAGCTTTGATTTCTGGGTTTTTGATTATGTGTATTTTTAAGCATCAATGTTTCAGATCACACTCCATGATCCATCATCAGGATGTAAGAGCCTCCTTTTTCTTTACCGATATTGAAACAAATCTCTTTTCAAGACTCACTTTACTCCTCTGTGCACAATTCTCAGGAATTTAAAGCCTTTCAATCAATGGAAAACTCTACAACTTTCTAATTTCTTCTCTCTTCTCAGAATACCTAGCACTTCTTTGCTCTAAAATTTTGAAAGAAAGATAAGTTAAAATGAAATTTTAATCAGCTCTTTATGGTAACTGTTTCAAGTACACGGCTCATCATTTAAAAAATCATCAATTCTGTCTTCAATTCAGCATGCTATGGAATTAATTGAAAACCTAGCCGTAGTTCCATGAGTGTGATAGGAAATCAAATTCATATATCTAAATCCTCAGAAAAACCTTATAAAATTCAAAGGAGATGACATGTCTTTATGTGATTGGCTCTCTGTCATACAGCTCAGCTAACTTTTCTACATAGTAATCAATATTCAAGCTTGTTCATTGGACACTGAATGATTCATATTGTCATGTCAGCCATTGCCTCCTTTTCTTAATATTTGATATTAAGCGACCATGCGACTATGTATAATCTCTTTGTCGCTGACCCAAGTCTTTAACCCCTGATTCTTCTGGAGCCTTAGCGACTATGTAAATTTCCCCATCTTGGTTAACTAGAGTTACCATCTAGAGATCACACAACATGAAGAAATCAAAGTCACTGGATGTTAAAACTAACTCACATCTTTTTTGGAGACTCCACGACTGACAGTCATCTTTAGCTTTCACAGTTATCTCCCAGTCACTGAGCATTTATTTCCATTTTTGAGACCCTGCAACTATGTATAATCTCTTTGGAGATAATACGACAGGAACTTTACCCTTTGTTTCATCTAGAGACTATGCGACATACCCTTATCTCCAAGTTGCGAGCACTTTTTCTTTTGGACTCTTTCATTCAGAGACTTCGCGACTGTCATAGGATCTTTTAATATTGATTGCATCTAACGGCTCCCGCTAAATCGCTGAGTAGTCCATCATACCCTTAAATTCTCTAGAGACTACATGACAATAAAGACCCTTATACTTATTCTCTTAATCACTGAATAGTCCTTTTCCATTTGGAGACCATGCGACAAGCTCTTTAGTCAACTCACCTTTGGACACATGTCTCATTCATTACTCATCTCTGCATCGCTGAATGGAAAGCTGACTCAACATTTCAATCCGATGACAACCCGACTGTGTTATTTCTCAAACTGCATATGGTTAGTCACACAGTCTCAACATCTTTCTCTTAACCACCATCCTTTCTGGAGACTATGCAACATAGGCTTTGCACTACTCACTTAATTGTAGATCATTCTAGTGACCACGCGACATTAACTTATCACCAAGTCTCGCAACAAATCACTAACCGCTAGTCTTTTCTCGCAACACCACAACTCATCTGTGGGCCCTTTCACAAACTGCTAACTTGTTTACTCATTCAGTGACTACACGACATGAAGAGCTCCGCCAAGTCTCTTAAAGCTAAAGGAATATTCCAATTCTTTCAGAGGCATCCTGACATAAGCTAATTGCCAAGTCTCGAGGAGAAAAAGAATATGCTATCCAGATTGTGTGACTAGGTGACCAAGATTTTAAGCACATGACTTAAGTGAATTTTAAAAAGGTAACGTCAAAATAGAAGTAAGAAAATCATCTTAAGGTTTTTTCTCATTTTGGCCTATAAAACCAGACTTAGGGTTTTGAGGGTTTGTTCCTTCATATGGATTCTGGTCTGAAAACCCTACAAACTTCAGCAAGGATTTGACAGAGAGACTGAGAGACTTCTGGCTTTGTGCAATAAAAAGGCATGAGGATCACAAAACCCTAGCAAACAGAAAAAACTAGGAAAACAACCAACACCAAGCTTGTCCATGGTCAAGACCTGACACAAAAGGAACCTTGGAGTGACCTATATGATCTTCTCACAATCTTAGCATATATGAAACTTTGATCAAGAGAGGATAAGATAACTCAGTGTGTTTTTCTACTATTTGGTGGCTCATAAAACACACATAAACAAAAATTGGTTCTAGAAGGAGGGTCTTAACATAAGTTTTAAAAGACTATGAAACATGAATCAAGATGGTACTACCACATAGGGGCGTCGTACCTATCCTTTATCCAAATCTCATATTTGGAGAAGAAGAGAAACCTCAAAGGATTGAAGAAGCTATTCAAAGAGCATTAATCATCCAGTTCCTAGTGCCCGTCAGAAGGAATTAAGGATATTTCACATACTAGAGGGCATTAAATAATTTTCTCCTAAGGTACATCAGAGAATTTTAAGATCCACTCTGGGAGAAAAAGAATTACAAGAATTAAAGTTTGATCCAAAGCCCAGGTGAGGCAAGAAAGAAGCATCTACAAGCTAAAACTCACCAAGTGTAGCCAATCTCATGAGGTTATTTCAAACTCCAGCTCCACAACGTCGAGTGCAAGAAACTGATCAAGTGTAACAAGGATTAAATAAAGAAGGAGCTATGAAAATTCAGCAATTAATAGTTCAGATACCCATACAAGTAGTTGCTTGTGCATCCATTCAACAACAAGTTCCAACAATGGAACAACAACCATGGAATCCTCAAAATGTGTCACCTCTTGCGACATTTTCTGCTTATCATAATATGCCAAAGAATCCAGAGCATTTCTGTTCTAAGTTCTTTGTTAATGATATCAACTGCACTGCTGATGAGCACATTAAGATTTTTGAAGATGCCCTTCAAAATAGAAATATTCAAGAAGAGGATGTTGCTTGTAGGCTATTTCCCTACTCACTGGGGGAGGAAACATTTTACTGGTACATCAATCTACCTCCAAATTCAATCTCAAGTTGGCAAGAATTGAAGGATGCTTTCCTCGGGAAATTTAGACTACCAATCACTCTCGCAGAGTTGCATAGACAATTCATTGAGATAAGAAGGCAAGAATGTGAGTCAATTGATACCTTCAACAATAGATTCTAGAGGGCTTATTCAACATTGGATGATCCCTATCGCATGGGTGAAAATGTAGCATGACCTATTTACTATGCAGCTCTAGATTTCTTCACCTCCATGTTTGTCCTGAAGACTCATCCCCCTCCTGCTAATTTGATTCAAGCTTACGTAGAGACTGAGAGAGAAAGTTTACAATCACCAGGAATTGCTACTGGAGCACCAAATTTCTTTGGAAAACCTAATGCTTTGAATCAAGGAATGATGAACCACCCACCTACTCTTAATCATGTTCCTTTTCCTTCTAATTAGTTAGTTCCACATCTACTGGCCCCTATTTCTCAGGCAATGCCAACACAACCTATATATCTCCAGAACATGATAACTACGACAAGGAATCAAGAAGAAAGAGAAGAGATGAGGGATCTGATAGAGCACGTAAATAAGTTTTCCACTAAGGTCACCTACCTTAGAAATCAAAATTATCAATTGTAGAATCAACAAAGAAATTACCAGTCACATCAAGGTAACAACTAAGGATATCAAGGGAACCCTCTAGCTCACCAAGAGAATCCTCAAGGATATAATCAGGGATACCATGATAATCATTTGGGATATTGAAACAATAATCAAAACTATCAAGAGAACAATTATGGGTATCGTAGAAACAACCAAGGACACCATAGAAGATCATGGAACAAAAATCAAAATAATGGCGGTGTACCCTCACCATTAGACAATACACTAGCTGCTGAAAGCCGACCGAAAGATAAAGTTTTCCTATCTGAAGCAACATTTTCCATATAGTGTCGATTGCGTGAGACAAATAACCATTCTAAGTTACAATGCCAAGAATTTTAGAGGGCTGCCAACATTTTCAAAGGAGAAGTAAGAAAAGTAAAAGTTCTTTAGGGATATCAATAAGACCATATTGCTCTCATTATGTTAAAGGAACAAATTTAATTCTTTGTATGACACCTAGGTGTCAGAGTTTGCATCGTCTAAAAAATTTAGCATGTCCTCGTTACAGTTTGTTGGTGTCGCAATTACAAAAGATGTATGATGAATTTTCTATACATGTGACGTTGAACCATCGACAATTGCCAACGGCTCGACGTCACATGTATTTTTTAGTTTCGCTTTAGAGTTTTTAAGAGTTTAGTCCCACAAGGAATATAAGGTAGACCCATATTACTATAAGCCTTCTATAAACACATATATAAATCACCCACTATTGTAAACTAAAAATATATATTTCTTTCTTTGCCACATCATCCTTAGTCATCTATTTAGTTGCAGGCCATTTTCTTAAGAAAGAGAAGAATGGAAGTTTGATCACATACCAGTCCTTTAAAGAGCTAGAATTTGAGACTATATCAAGCATATTCAAACCTACACATGGTTGATCCACCGTTGTCTGTTCACGCACATACAAATACACACTTCAAAAAATGAAAAGAAAAAAATTATGAGCTCTAGTTTATATACTCTATACTCTATTCTATTTTCTAATTGAAGCAATTAAAATGCTAATTACCATATGCAAATACCCACCCACTCTGGTTATTTTATGGTGTAATTTTATCTATGTAAATACCCACCCACTATGGTTATTTTGTCAACAAGTTTCATTATTGAATATCAGTTACTCACAGCTATAGCAATTTTGGTTTCTTTTGCTAGAATTCTTAGTGTATTAAATATTTTATGCTTTTCAAACAATTATATGCTACTAGGAGAAATCTCATGCATCTTTAAAGTATGTTTTTGTAACTGACAATGCTTCTCAGTCATGTTTTCTTATTTGTTTACCATGGAATCACAAGAGACAGTTGATTTTGGATTGCTTTGTTTGATGAATGTATCCACTGGTAATTTTGTTTTCAGTAATTATGGTTTTACTTATTTTGGAACCATGATTTGATGTTCTTTATTGGGATAATTTCATTAGTGGTTGGCCAAATAAATGTAAAATAGTTGGTATTACCAAATTAGCTCATCCAAAGACTAGAAGACTATGACTATCTGATAAGTACAAGTAGGATTCATGAAAAGACATCAAGTTCCTAAAATGAAATAATTAAATAAAATTTAGAAATAAGCATACCATTCATGGTTAGTAATTCGAAGCTTCTTTTCCTCCCAGTTTCCAACCCCTGAGACATATCCATAAAAGAATACAACATCTTTGTAAAATAATACATAACAACACAAGGGTATTTGCAAAAGTAACCCAAAAAAGAGAGAAAATAATGAGATCAGCATCCATACATTTTTGTACAATAAATATAGAACAAATTTTCTTACATTTAGTGAATTGCCTTCCTCACTACCTTCACTTGAACCTTCACTGCCACTGTCCCCACTGAAATTGGCAGTTCTATTTAGATCACTAACATATATGTTATAAACATAAGAAGGTAAGAAAATGGGAGTTGCCTAGAACAAAAATTGATTTATCTAAGAAGCATCCTAGACCTTCCCACTGATTATTAAAGTTTAATAAGCTTATCAAATTTAGCAGCCTTGAATATCTACCTTTACAAGAAGGCACCATTTGCAGTAAAAGGTGTTGCTTTTCCACCCTCTCCTTTACTTTTAACTATTTCAAGCTTTCCCAAACTTCCTTTTACCCTATTCATTAAATTATGTCCTTTACCTCCCAAGGACTTTGGCTCTACATCTCTATTTTGTGCAACTGAAGTCTGTCCACAGAAAGTAGATGTCAAATTTTCATTCAAAACATTTCTTAAAAGATTAAAACATTAACAAATGAGTGCTAAAAATTATTATGATCATTTTCCATATAATTACTGCCTACAATATTTTAGTAATTACCATTACAACGTCTAAAGGATTGCCATTTGATGGGATTCCATATTGAGTAAATGTGTGTGCACCGTAAAGTTGCAATCAAAACCACAATGTTAGAAAATTATGATAGTAAAATAGGCTATTTGTCCACAATAAAAATAGCCAAAAATACATTCTAAACTCTAGGTAACAAAAGGGAGTGACCATCTCCTTCATTATTGACTTACCTGAAAAGAAAAATCACATAGACAGATGCATACTTTCAAATTACAAGTATTAAATATTTGAAAAGATAAGAATGACAAGACTCAAGGTATTAGAACTTACAAGAGGTACTGATGGATGGCCATAAATTAATACAGATGAATACATAGCAGCATAGGGAGGAGTTGTTCCATAAGGTGGCATTAAATTTCATTCATCAAAGCACTAAACACATCTGGACCATCACCCAATCTGACAAATAAAAATAGCAATGATTTTAAGCACAATTGATTCTGTAAAGGGAGTCAATTTCATTAATTGGAAGAAAAAATTTTAAAAATAAAAATGAAGATAGTCTTGTTCCTGGATGCTTAATGCAATCCAGTCCCAAAAGAGAAAATTCATCTAGAAATTTGCAAGAAAAATTAGAAGATAGTTTTTCATGTGTCTCAAGTTGTCAATAACAAATAATTATAAAACAATAAATAATTCTATAAGAAGAACTAGTACAATGCACACTCTTGAATTGAGCATGAGATGATGAAACATATTTTGGAAGACTTCCCTTCCTTTATTGTACTATAGTTCTCGAGAACTCATTATTTATCTATATAGATAGGAGAAGGAAAATAAACTCTCTTTGGGACCCAAAAAGGTAATGATACATGAGATAAATGCGTAATTGGGGAAGTAGATTGATGAGATATCTCCACACAAACCAAAGGAAGCACACTAATGCCGCCCATAAGAATAGAGGTGGAGAACGAAGACAAGGAATGATCATAGGTGTGCTTGGAAGCATCATCCATTATCACCTCAATAGAAGTAGAGAAGAAAAAGCCTTTGCATTATAAACAACCTTAGCCACCTCCATAGTGAGGTGTTCATGCAATGCATTCTTCTATTATGAGGACAAATACAAGACATTTGAGCGAGGGAAAACAAATTCCAGATGACTGGTAGCAAAATATCATAAGTGAATTCCTTCATAATCCAAAGTCTAGCTCCAAGAGCTATCAACAAATTAGAAAACAACCTTGGTCAAGAGAGACACAGATAAATCCAAATCCACAAGAATACATGCATAGGTGGTTTGAGAGAACATTATAGTGGCCTAAACCACTATTATGAAACATCTTGAGGACTAACCAATTCCAATATAGAAATAGTTATACCAAAAATAGAGAGGAAGATTTGAGAGGTGAATCCAAACTCACAAGCAATTAAAAAACTCAATGAGAGGGTTAAATGAGGAAACTCAAGGTTTTAGTGAGAGCATATTGACCCTAAAATCAAGAATGGGAAATAAAATATTGTTTCAATCAAAGAATGAATCAAAGACCACCGCAATAAAAAAACTTTCACACAAAGGTAAATTTATATTTTCCTTTACATAATGTAATCCCTTATGGTAGAT
>MU213259.1:313835-329049 GCA_018584345.1 Thuja plicata | reverse complement strand
TCCCCACTAATTGTCTAAATAATGTGTTATTTATGTCTCTAAATATTTAGATGTACATAATTCCATCCCCACTTCAATGGATGTGGCAGTACTTTTGCTTTTTCACCTTATATTTTACCACCAAATCAGGCATTGCAACGGTGTGAAATGTTAAAAAAAACATATTTTGAGCTTCTCTTTGTTTCAAGAATAGTTTAATATTATCTACTTAACAAGGCCAACCACGTGAAGGTGGAAGCTCATCTGGACCCTCCTTGGAGTCCCTTATGACCCTTTATGATACTTTAAGATCTCTAAGATGTATTCTTAGGGATCGTAAAGGGTCATAAAGGGTCAAAATGGATCCTGGGACACAATAGCTGAGAAACATAAATGTAGGAATCATGGTCACATATGTTTGGAGACACAACATAATTGAGTGGTATACCCAGAAGATGCAACGCAACCACTACTTCTCCAATTCTAAAGTGGCACTATAGGATACCACTTAATTATGGGTATACCACTCAATTATGTTGTGTCTCCAAACAATTGTGACCATGATATCTACATTTATGTTTCTCAGTTGTTGTGATATCTACATTTATGTTTCCCAACTATCGTGTTTATGTGCATGTTCTTTATGTGTTTGGCTTCTCTCCCTCGCATCCAAAATAAGATATTTCCCACTCTGAATCGAGAATGCACATGCAACAACGTATAATATATAGTCTTACAAGGCCCAGATGGAAAAAATTCAATGTACAATTATGGTCTTGAATAGATAAAGTGCAACTGGAATTTCAGCAAGGCTAGGAAAAGTTTGTGCATAATTATGAACTTTTTCTAAAATTCTAGTTTCAGTTTATCTTTAAAAGACCATAATTGTACCATTGAATTTCTGCCCATCTGGGCCTTAAAATTATCAATTTATACTTTCAGAATTAGCACACTCCATTGTAGGGAACAAAGAGAGTCCCGTGTGATTTAACATCATTGATGTGCAAGGAAATAGAAAATTATCTGAAGCAATTCTCATAAGATATTATTTAGATTAAATGAATTGATATACAAATATACCACAAAAAATGATGAAGAAAGGTAATTTTGTTAATCACGTCACTAATTTGTACATGTCTAAATATTGGTGTCTTTCAAGTGGTCTGATTCAATTCATGTCCACTACTAGAAATGATAACAGTCTTAACTAGTGAGGTTGTTTAAGCATATAAATATTAAATACACTCTTTTAGAATGAAATTTTTCTTAACAAAAGATCAAAGATATAAGTAGGACATATAAAAAAAGGTGAATAAGAGTAGTTGGATATTCACGCTAAAACCAAAAATGCCATTAATATGAAACCCTAAGCATATTAGTGGAAAAATTATAGATTTCAACCCAAAATAGTCATTAAAATATGCCAAACATATGGCATAATTGTACATTTCATTCATTTCATTGATATTCTTCTTCATCCATCTCATCATCAGGATCATTGTCATCAACGACATCATCACCACCATTATCATCATCGTCATCATCAGCATCATCGTCATCATCGTCATCATCCTCCTCATCATCATCATGATCAATAGTAGCAACATCATCGTCTTCTTCTTCATTTTCTTCTTTGACTAACTCTCGATCATGATCATCATCTACATCATCATCCACTTCTTCCTTTTCCTCATTATCTTCTTCTTCCATCACATTATACTTTATCGGTCTTCATCTTGGATCATGTCTAACAACAAATGACCAACCTGGTTTATGTGGAACCTCTGAGTAAAATACCTGCTCACATTGGCTTGGAAGAACATAGGGCTCTTCCCCAACTGGCTCAAACAACCTTGTATTAATCATTGGAAATCCACTATCATGTTCAATAGCAGTTCTATCAGGATCATTTTAATTGAGACGTAGTCTGTATCATTTCATGATGAAGAGAACTAATTTGAAGGAATTAAAGTCACAGTCTAGTATAGCAACCAAAATACCATAGTATCGATTTTGTGACTCTCAAGGGTGTAAGTCATTTCTAGATGAAATATTGGTCACCTAGAAGACTGCACTTATCCTAGTATCACAAGTTCTCTTTGTGTCATCTAACTTTTTGATACAAAATTTATAACCATTGCAGAACACAGTCTTGTGGTGTTTCACCTACAATAATGTCAAACATGTATAAATTATTGTATCACAAGTTGAAAAACATACAGTTGATTAACAAATTTATAAGTACCTGGCGATCTCTTAAACCATATGCTAAATCTATTTCCCTTTGTGTAACATTGGGATCTCCATTACGATGAGCTTGTATAACCAATGAAGACACAGATTGCCATTTTAATCTATGACCATAATGTTGACATCGTTCAATCTAGACCGTCATCCAATCTTGATTGTTTGTAATAAACAAATATATTTCATCCCACTCTTTAGCAACTGTACAAAAGTAAATAGATGATCAGTTACAATAGATTTATTTTGAAGATTAAGAATTAATTAACTACAATAGCATCTCATAATTTATTACCTTTCAGTTTCCTAAATTTACCATTTCCCACTAAGTACTCCCCTTCAAATTTTTTAATGGAGTCAAGATCCCAAATGCAATCTATATGGGATTTTGCTGCAAGATTAGGAAAATATTGAGTAACGTACACCATCATCTGGTATACCATATATCCTTCAACCATAGAACCCTTGGGACATGCTCTCTGTACTACCAAACCCTTCAAAAATTTCAAGTGTCTCTCAACCATCCACAGACCTAGCATGTATAGGTCCAAACAATTCAATCTCCTCAACTTGGTGTATGAGGTAGTGTTCTTGTGCATTGAAAAAGGTTGAAGGTAAACACTTTTGCATTTCACACATTAGACAAGGAATTTTTTTCTTCCAATATTTTATATCTTCTTTATGGATTTATTTAGATGACAACCACCTACAAGGGATTGAAGAAAAAAAAATATATAAAAACAAGACTTTACAATATATTACTTGTTTTATATTATTGTTTGATATATTGAACAAATATCACTGCTTACCTCATGTATTTTCCAAGATCATATATCACTTGTTTGATATTATTGTCGAAGTTCTCTGGGAGCAATAGGGGTAGAAAATAGTGCAACAATTGTCAACTGATCATTTCATACAATGAAAATTGAATGTAGTTACACAAATATATTGTAAATACAAAAGACTGTGACTTACCTTGATGAAGGTATGTCAATCATGCATTTTCATCCCTGACCAAAAATCACTCATCTTTGATATCACATTGCTTACATTCGCTGCAAATCCTATAGAAAATTGAATTTTGCATATGACTTCTTTTATGGCATTACTTTGTTGCTCTGTTAATAACCAAGGAAGAGAACGTGCATTAATCCAATCTCCAATTCTATTTTATTCAATGATATTTTTCTTTGCATGATTGGAATCATGAATGTCACTACAAATTTTGCCAAGTTTTTCTTTGTCATGCCTTCCATCCAATATTTTTCACAGTGTCTCTGTTACATTCTTTCCAATATGCATAGTATCAAACAAATGTACAATTTGTAGCTGTTCATAGTAGGGCAACCTACTAAATTCTCTGGGATAACATTTTAGCCCCTTTGGAAGCTGGTCAGTGTTGCCTTCACGACCTTCAAGATTGTCAATTACATAATTAGCCAACAAAACATAATCAAAATATATAATTTTCAAACATCAACCATTAGGTGGACTTATATTACCTTAGATTCTATTACATTACAACTACTGTAAGTGAGGTGTCATTATTCGAGGCTTTGATGTACTCTCTTCTTTCCCATTGAAAATATGTTTTTCCGCACTTCGATACTTATGATTTCTGGGGAGGAAGTTCCTATACTCATCAAACACCTACTTTCTTAATATTTTTGAATGATGAGATTTCATCTTTGGACCACACATTGGACATGAAAATTTTCCCTTTGTTTGAAGACTTACAAGATAACGATACAATTGGATTAAATTTGTGAATTTTTAGAATTAGAATTTTCGCGTACAACTAGAATTCACCATAACATACCACATAAATGTGTCAACCCTAGAGAATCATGAATTGTCTACACAAGCATTGCATAGAATTGAAATTTTCTTTGTCCAATTGGTCTAGAGATAGCATACATAGTGAAACCATTCCATAACACCAACAACTCGTTGATAAGAGGCGCAATATATACATTCATATCTTTCACTTGGTACTTACCTAGTTGAATTAAGAACATCATATAATTATTGTGGCCATTTCACTCCAAGACTTATAATTACATGTAGATAACTATAAAATAATAAAATACCTGGAACAATCATTGCCAACATAATGTGCTCCTTCTTTATTAACATCCATGGTGGAAGGTTATTGTTGATAACAAAAATAGGCCACACCCAGTAAATAGATCTCATCTCTCCATACAGATTGACACCGTCTGCTGCCAGAGAAAGCTTGAGATTTTGAGGTTCTTCTTTAAAGTGTGGCCACTTTTCCTCTATGTCCATAAATGATGAACCATCAGTAGGCATTTGAATAATGTCATCTCAACTCCTGTTGCATGCATGGTAATCCATAAATTGTACCAAGATATTACACCTAAATAATCATTTCAGTTGTGGAATAAAGGGGATGTAACGTAGAACCTTGCGAGGCACCTTTTTTTCATTTGATCATCTCGATATCTACTCCTATGGAATTCATGGTATTTTGTTGCATTTTCATGTTCTTTATGATAAATAATATGATCTTTGGGAAAAGCATCTATTGCTTGACACTCCATTCCAATATGTTTCATAATGGCACATAATTATCGGTACAAGCGAGGGAGAAAATTTGATGGTGGTAACAGAAACTCACTTATCAATCTACAACAAAAAAACAAGTCGTTACTATAAACAATCTTAATGGTACATGTTTCACCTTTTATAAACTATAATGACGTATATGAAAAAACTTAGCATACGTGACATTGCTATGTTGGATAAACCATTCATAACCTTCAAATTCACCAACAACAATAAAGAAGAGGGAAGAGTAGATTGGGAGCCTTCATAAAGGGCTATGTTCACCTTCTCAAGTAGAGGTATATTATGGATGATGTCAATTTCATCCTCATCATCATTAGAAACACTAGTAACACTAGTACCAAATGTGTCAATGATCAATGCATTCATACCATCATCTTCAAATGTGTTTTCTGGCGCATGATCATCATCTTTCATGGGATCATGATCTTCAACTTCAATAATAACACCTCCATGGTCCTCTATTTTCACACCCCCATGTTTCCCTCAGATGTGGTGGTCCATATCATGCACTACACTGGGGAGATTGACCTATATAAAAATGATGATAATCAAACCCCCCTTCAATGTGATAATCAAAACTCCTTCCATGGTTCATATGACGTATATTAATTATGAAAACAATATAAAAAACAACAATTACCAATGGATGATTATAATCAAACCCCCCTTCAATGTTACTATTCTTCCTACAATGTCTCTTTGTTGTTTTGATTTTGATTGTTCTTGTCTTTAATCCGTTACAACACTTGCATGGACAATAACATTTGTCATTTCCTTCTCTTTGAAAGTTAGACAACAATCTAGCAATTGTCTCCTATTTGATCGAATTCCCTTGTATTATCTGACATGATCCTTAATGTGTATATCTGCAAAAAAAATGAGTATGCTCCTGTATGATCCGAAACCTGTAAGGAAGGAAAAGATGGGGTTAGATCTAAAGGATCTAAGCAATGTCTGGCACCCTATTACTGAGCCTATCTTCATAAATAGAAGAGGCTAAAACCTTAATTTTGAAATACCTGAATTGACAAATGTTACCTTAGAAATGGAACCCCTAGTTTTAATTCTCAAATAATTATTGATGTTTCTTGAATGATGTCATCACATGCCTTCATTGTGGAGGAACATATTATGATTGATCATGATTTTTAAATCTTGAAAGTTTGAATTCCTTGATTGGAAATATATTTTGATTGAATTGTCAAAATTGGAATGCTTGGAATTGATTGGTAGATTATATAAGTTTGAAATGGTCAAGAGAGGGAGATGTATATATGCAACTTACATATTTTCAAAGTTAATTTTTGGGGAATGCTAAAATTGGGGAGAAATTTATTGCTACTAGCAAAGTTGACTGTTATAATTTATAAATTGGACTTAAACTACATAGAAAAAGGTGTTGGATATTCTAGTCCACTAGGAGAAGGGATTCCTCCATCCCAATATTTGACCCACAAAAAAGGTCATGACTAGTTCGTGCAGGAGCACCAAGGTCAAAGATAGGAGCCATTGAGTGCACTAGGGTCTATAGAGCCTTGGAGAGTTGAAAATAATCTAGTGGTTAAGAGTAACCTAAAGATGGTGATCAAAAATACAAGCAATAGGTAAGAGTAACCAGAGATATGAATATAATTAGTTAAGGTCTTAATGTACTAATTTTCTAAAGAGTCATAATATTAACTTTCTATTAGAGTGTTGAAGCTATAGTGCCCATTTTATTGCCATTATTAAATGGAACATATGTAGTTTTTGTCATCATTTTTTAAGAGTTATTCATTTATTTGCAGGCAGTCTATGTGTAGAAGAATGGACAATTTGCTAAAGATATAAAAGAACAAGAAACATACATGGAGAAGAATGATGATACAAAACTAGAAGATGCGGGACTCAAATATGTTCTAAAGTTTCTTACAATTGGGATGCAAAATACTAGATCATCTATTCTGAAAGATCCAAAATAGTCATAATTGGATATAATGCTAAGTTTTGCATCTAGAAGTGGTAATTTCTTTACTTTCTTCCTATATTTATATGTAAAAATAATTCTTTATTGGAGGTTGAATTTTAAGAATGCAAAATTGTCAACCACCGAGGTCAACTGACTGCATTTCATGGAAGTTTCTCTTAAATATTTATAATTCAAATTCCATTAGTTATTTGTTAAATAGGATTCTAAAGCATTGAAAGTAGAAAGTCAGTGTTTCAACTAGTTGCCTATTTACGTATATTTTGCATTTATTTAAACCTTTCTGATTAATACTGAAATAATTCTTAGCTATAATGCTCAACATTATATATATAGAGTTTATCCAGAGACTTGTAGTTACAATTGTTAAGAGCACTGAGAGTGCAAAGTCTTGTAAATTGCCTATATTGGCAATATAAGCCGAATAGGGCTTAATTGGAGTTAGTTGGGGTTAGTAAGGGTTATAGGTTAAGTTATCTTTCTAAGGTTGTCTCTAAACCTTTTATGATTATTTAGAATGGGAAAAGGGTGTTGTGTTGTCGAGTTGACAACTTTTGTTGTCAACTTGATAACTATTTCTTGTGTTTTGTCACTAACAATCAGACTATTATGTGAAAATTAGAGTTAGTTGAATGGTTACTCTCAGGTTTTTTGAGAGTTAATGTATCTTGAGATTGAGATCCACAAAGTAGGGAGGTGTTGATCTAAGATGGATCAAGTTTGTAATATTTTGAATCAATAAATCAAAATTTCTTTGCAAATGTTGTAGTTACAATTGTAGAACTTCATCCATCTCAGATCAACGCCTCCCTACTTCGTGGATATAGAATTTATCCAGAGACTTGTGGTTACAATAGTTAAGAGCACTAATAGTGCAAAGTCTTGTAATTTGCCTATATTGGCAATATAAGCCAAATATGGCTTAATTGGAGTTAGTTGGGGTTAGTAGGGGTTATAGGTTAAGTTATCTTTGTAAGGTTGTCTCTAAACCTTTTATGAGTATATAGAATGGGAAAAGGGTGCTGTGTTGTCGAGTTGAAAACTTTTGTTGCAACTTGATAACTATTTCTTGTGTTTTGTCACTAACAATCAGATTGGTATGTGATAGTTAGAGTTAGTTGAATGGTTACTCTCTGGTATTTGGAGAGTTAATGTCTCTTGAGATGGAGATCCACGAAGTAGGAAGGTGTTCATCTGAGATGGATCAAGTTTGTAATAGTTTGAATCAATAAAATAAAAATTTCTTTGCAAACTATGTATTCCACTGGCCTACGGATATAGTCAAACAACAACAAACTGTTGTATTTAAATTTTCTCCCAAGACAAAATTTTGTCTTTTCATTCTTTTCAGTTTCACTCAATCTTTTAAATTTTCTCCCAAGACCAAAGACTTTAATATAGTAGACTAATATTTCTTTGATTATATCATCCTCCCTTATCGTCGCCTTTCTCAAAAGTGTTGTATTACCAAATTGAGAAGAATATGGGAATAATTTTATAAATTTAGTTACAAGGATAGATTGGGTGTTAATCTACAAAGAACGGAATTCGTGCCTTCAATAGAATGAGAGCAATATGGTCTTATTGATATCCCTAAAAAACTTTTACTTTTCCCTAAAGTCCTCCACGACAACTAAATATCATTGACCAAGAAATTCCAACATTTTTGGAAGAAGAAATGGGGCTCTTGAGCATTGTATTGTCATCTATTCTGAGTTATGAAATCTATAATTATTGATAGCTAAATCCTAACTTTTTTCCCTCCAATGGTGGTTGTTGACTTTCCATATTGGAATTTATTTGTGGGTACATAATTATCCAACAACTTGTTGTTGTTTATTGTATTTGTAATTTTGTATGCTTAGAACTATGCTAAAGAGATTAATAAAAGGGATTCCCCTTCTCTTCAAGTGTAGACGTAGGCAAATTGTTGAACCACGATAAATTATTGTGTTCTCTAATTTTGTGGTTTCATTTTATTCTCTTGTTTATCTGTTGTTTTCATTTTCTTTTTAAATCCTCTTTAAGAATGCCTTTAAAATCAATGACCTCATGTGCTCCATCAAGGGTTAGGAGAAATTTGATATAACTAATTGCCCCCTATTTTAGTACTTCATAATAGCTAGAAACCTTGTCATCTTCCAACTCGACCTCCCTCACATGTTTGAAAATTATATTCATTTTTGTTGACATGTGGAAGAATTTGGTATCATGATCTCCCACATTAACACACACCTCTCTTTGAAATGGCTATCCCACAATGGGTAATATCACTACTTCAGCACCTATAGGTTCATCAAAATGGGAACTCCATTTGATGTACGACAAATCTAATGGCTTAGCTAGAGATTTCCTTCAAGGAAATGAATCCATCTTCTCATTTCAGCTAGAATCTACATCTTAGGAGTTAACTTTAATATAATGACAACAGGAAAAAAATCTAGAATCATAAAAAACTCTCTTAATAGTTAGAACTTTGTGATTTGACTGTTGGATACTTTATCATATATAAATGGTATATTAGAATGACAAAGACAAAATATTATAATCATCACAACCTAGTTAAATCATAATCGTTATGGCTCAACAATTTGGACATTACACAACTAATAGTATAAGTGCATAGAGTTGAAGATTGCATACCAATGTGAGTGGGAATCAACTAGTAAGTCTTCAAATAATAAGAATCAAGTATTAAAATATTAAGCTAATGAGAAGTAGATAATAATACTAGACCAATTATTTTAGTGGTGGGGTTAATTTGTGAATACATTATGTGACTATTATCTTAATATGGTGGGAGCAGAAGGGTTAGTTCAACTAAACTAAATAAGGAGAGTTGGTTAATTGAACTAAATGGACGTAGGTAGATTATAAAGACATATTTAAATTTTGCACCTCTATACATTAAATCCATGTTGTAATAAACTTATAATAATTGCAATATCCTTTAAGATGTGTGGGTAGCGGTAGCCAATTATCACATGAGGAATAGATAGCAGATAGACACCAATGATTGAATGCAAGAGAGGGATACACCATGTTGATCTAGATTTTTTGACTGATTCCTCCTGGAGCATAAGGGCCTGGGGCCCAACTATATGCCACTGATGGATTTCCTCATTGCTTACTCATCTGATGAATTGTAGGGAAAGGATTATTTGTAATGGAAATGGGTATATAAAAACCAAAAAAAAACTTATAATAGGTTATGACATGACTTATTTATCTCTAGAAGACCACATGCTAGATAAATAGACATTAGAAGGATTTCAATATAAGTGGCAAACCAAATCAATCTCTCTCTCTCACCACAACCCGTAGAATCTAATTAGAGGGGTGGATAGGGAATTGATCCACTATGGAGGGCTTACATTGTACCTCAAGCAATCCAGAATCAGTTACAGACAAGAACTCTACATGAACTCATAAAAATCTCAAGGAATGCTTTCATATATGACTAGTTGTTTACTTTCATTCCAAGATTTGATAAAATTAAATTGTTAATGGTGATAATTTAATTGATTTCTACCCTAAATTTATGTTAAATGAATTCTTAGATGTCCTGTATTGATGGATAAAAAAATATGTATAATTTGGGTTCTAATCTAGATTGTTATAACATAAGTATCAGAGCATAGATATTGACCTTAAGACCTAGGTTCTCACACCTTGTTTTCCCTAACATGGCTACTTACTGATCGTAGTCATGGGACACAAAATAAAGGGAACGAAGAAGGTTGTAAGAAAACCTCACCCTTGATATGATGACCTAGAAGGATCCAAGAAATAGACAATAAAGAATGAAAAAAATAAAACTATTTGACACCAATCTACTGGCTGAAACCATCAAATGACTAAATATTAAGAAAATAAAGAATTGGAATAAAGCTTCTAAGAATATGGAACCACCAAAAGGAATTCGATGCTCAATCCCTAAGAAAAATCCCTCATCAATTAGAGATTTTAATTTTTGTTATGGATGTAATGCTCCTACTCTCTCCAAGGAAGCTATTGTAGAATATAACCGTGTGCATGCCCATATGACTATAGCCATGGGTGCCTCAGATGAGGAAGACCCTGAAGAGGAGGAAACTCCTATGACGTAATATTCAAACCATGTTTGTAATTAAAGATGATGAAATAGTACTAAATAATCATCATCATGACATGTAAAACTACTATTTATGAATGAAAATTATGACTATAGCTATATTCATTTTGTCTTGATGGCATTTTAGATTTCATTCAAATAGATGTAAAATTCTTGGAATAAATGTTTCCTTATGAATTTGGCTACAATTCAAAATTAACAATTAACCAAGTTAAGGTAATTTGAACATAAAATATTTATGGCAATTAAATAATACTTGTTACCTTATCTTGCAAAAAGAGCATATTGTAATGAAGCAGCCCTCAAGGAGGTAAGCTATCCCTAGCCTCACTAAATTTCTACATGCAAGTAGGGGTGCCACATCAGTGCCTCCTACTATACATAAGGAGTTGCAGGCTAAGTTCAATGCTCTTCATGCCAAGATAGATTTTCAAGAGCAGCAAATTGAAGAATTGATAAGGAAAAAAGAGAAAGGTACCAACCTTAGTATATACATAGGTACTAAAGAAAAAATTAGGATTACAATGAGCAGACATACCTGAACTATGAAAATGACTCTAGAATTCCTACTTATAGTCACTCAATTACAAGACAACAACAAGGTGTGGGAAATGACCCATTAATAAGAGAATTGAAGAAGATACAAGAACCTAAGTTTGATGGGATATGCGGTGGAGATGCAGCTGAAGCATGGTTGATTGGGATGAATAAATATTTTGGACTGCTAGAATTGAACTCCAAAACTAAGGCTAAGATTTCCATCTTCTAGTTAGAAGGTGAAGCCGCATTATAGTTAGACCATTTGGTGGAAATTAAAGTTTATGGCATAAGCCAAATGACTTGGGAAAACTTCACAAGACAATTTCAAAAGGAGTATCTATCTACCCATCATTAGGATCAAATTATGACTGAATTACATTCACTACACCAAGGAAGATTGATAGTAGCAGAGTACAAGGCTAAGTTTATGAACTTACTCCACCATGTGCATTATATGAAGGAAGAAGAGGATTGGGTGTACAAGTTTATATTGAGACTGAATAAAAGTATTCTATATGCAACCAAGCTCGCATGACCCAAAAACTTGAATGAAGAAATGAATGTGGCCTTACACAAAAACCAGATTCATCCACAAAATCCTTGAAGCCTAAAATTGAATAACCTACTGAAATGAAATCAAGATCAAGAGTAAAGAGCTATAGATCTACAGAAGTGAACAAAAAAAAAGACTACCAATGGTGAACTTCCTCTAGTATATTGCAACAAGATAAAAAATTGGTAATGAAAAATATAGATCTCACACCAAAATAAGTTAAGTCTCATAAACATTTCTAAACTAAATAAGATTGATTGTGGGTCTAGAATGACATTGAAACTTCCTTTCAGTAGGATATTTACTACAACCATCATTCTAATTTCATTTGTTAAACTAGTCTAAAGTTTCTTTCTCTCATCAGTATTGGAAGGGACGTGTACATTGAACAAGATGAATTTTAATGATGCAAACTATTAAACTCTCTTTTCTTCCAATTAAAATTCATATTTTTAAGGACATTTGGATGAATCCAAAATATATACCAAAGTAGAGTGCACAATCGTACTAAAATTTATTAATCACAATGCCAAGATATTCAATTCCAATTGAAATTAATCGCAATACCATGATTTTTTCAATGTATATGTGTCAAGAAGGATGTAATCGATGTCCACTATCATGCATCAAGTTAATCTTTCATATGAGACAAAAAAATATTCCAATTGGCCCCTCTCCCTTGAGAAGATGAAATCAACACAACCAAATAGTTTCAAGAACCAATTCCCTTCTGTTTTATCAGAAGCTAATTTTACTTCTTTCAAATTGTTATACTCACATTTCATTTTCATAGTCTAGGATAGGAAGTTAGTCTATAAGTTATAAAGTAAAAAAACTAAAGAACCAATGACATAAGCTAAGAAATAGATGCCTAGAATGTACCTTATGTAGTTTATGTGGTTTCTAATGCAGGGAAAGTGAGAAGAAACCGTGATAGGTCTGGTGAACACATACAGTGGAGGGTTCATTTGAAAGCACCAATATTGGAGAGTTTGAGAGTAAATTGATGATTTCAGGGTCTATTATAAAAATGTGACCTAGAACTTCTAATTAATTATGTCTTAGTTAAGTCAATTCAATCTATTATTCAAACTGTGAGTTGTAACTTCCAAATAGTGATCTTCATCTTATTTAAAAACAAATATTTTATGTACAATTCGATAGATATTAAAATATTTATTATAAATCTTAGACTACCGGTCGACAATAATCTCCATCAGTAAAGAAGTGTATAATCAGTTTGAAAAACTCGATTCCAAAGATAAGATATGAGAATCAATTTTTTCTTAAAAGTGATAACTATGTGTTAAGACATTAAACACAACCATAAATACAAAGATCTTTGTTGTCGTGGATTCATCTTTTTTTTATTTTTCATCACTTTCAAGTTTCTTGTTGTCATACAAAAATCTCCCGTCGTTGCAATATTTACTTCCTCTTGTTGTGATGTTAGAAACATAAATTTTCATTTACAAACTATTCAATGAAAATTGTAATTTTTCAAGAATTTGTGTCTAACCTTCCTGTCGTCACAATTAATATGTTCCTATCATAGATTGTTATGTTAATCTCACAGACTAGTAAGTAGTCAAAATATTCACTACATATCTAAATTTTTGTCATTTTGAATTTTGATCGTGTCACAATAAACTCTATTCTTGTCATAGTGAACTTTGTTCTTGTCGACATATGCTAGTGAAATGAAGATATTTCATACTCATACTTGTTACCACTGATTTTGACTTATTTTTCATTGACATTTCATTTGTCCAGTGCCTCTTCCCTAATTATAAGGGGAATAAACTTCTCCCTTTCATGGTATATTGGTAGAAATGAACCTATTTGATCTTCATATATAATCAATGATGCAATTTCTCTAATCTAAACATCTCCTAGAAACATCAGTAGATTCAAAGTGGTGTTGTATGGAATAAACTTATCATGGAAATAGAATTCACAAAGTTTAACCTAAATATAAATGGTGGCCCTTAGGTAAAAAAAAAATAGAAACAACCTTGGTGTAATTACTTAAATGGGAATATAATTTATTAGTTCGCTAAACTAGATATGTAGAAATATCTCCCATAGAAATAAGGCACAAATACTAGTGAGTGGCCTACAACTCATGAGCTAAATTTTCATATCACGTATTTCTTTAATTTTAACTATCAATTTCTTGATATGTAAGTTTTTCTCTTCAATTTCCCTTTCATTATTTCTTGTGATTTTTTCTTTATCCTTCTTCCCATATTGTTTCTATTGATGCTAAAAAATACGCAATACTTGCGATGCCACATTTTTAACATCTTAGCATTACCTTGTAAAATCATTGTGCCACTGTTATAAATATTCATTTATGTCACACATTTGGTTCATTATTTGTCACCATTGTGTCATTCCTTCATTAATTAAATAATGAAAATTATTTAATTAATCACTAATGTTCATCTTCTAATTCCATCATATCCTATCAATTTTCGCTTAACCACTTGTCTCATTAAACGATCATGTAGATTGATTAATCTCTTTAGGGGAAACCAACCATTAATTTACCCCTTTGTCCTAAGATCTCATGTCTTGGTAAATAAATTATATTTATTGAACCTATTTATCCTCTTTCCCATAATTAACTAATTTATTCTAATTAATTGGCTAATTTCCTTAAATTTAATTATTAAAATCCTCTCATTTATTCACTTATGTCAACCCCCTAATTTCTATCCATCTAACTTTTCCCTCTTGTGTCACAATTACCCTAATTTCTCACATGGCATTCTCATTGATTTCTCTCATTTCCTGCCCCACTAATTTATCCTTGCAAAATTACTAATAAATTTTCATAGTTTGTCATTTGCCAAAAATGAGTTCTCAAACACAATCATAACCCTTGATTAATCCTTTTCTTCTCCCGCATCAAGGTCGTTTGTCACCATAGTCTTTCCTGTCTTTTTCATTTCCTTCATATCAGTTGAACTTTAATCTACAAAGAATGAAATTTGTTCCTTCATCAAAATGAGAGCAATATGGTCTTATTGATATCTGTCACAAACTTTTACTTTTTTCTAAAGTCCTCCATGATAGCCAGATATGATTGGCCAAGAAATTCCAACATTTTTGGAAGAAGAAATGGGGCTCTTAAGCATTGTATTGTCATCTATTCTGAGTTATGAAATCTATAATTATTGATAGCTAAATCCTAACCATTTTCCCTCCAATGGTGGTT
>MU213259.1:253074-271390 GCA_018584345.1 Thuja plicata | reverse complement strand
TGCAGAAGAGAAGTATATGAAGAAGAGGCTCAGTGAATTGGTTAGCAACTTTACACTTGATCTTAGTTCACTCAAATCTGGTCAAGCATCCTTGAAAGAGTTTGCAGCAAAAGGAAGAAATATTATTTCTAACTGTATGAATCAAGCAAGTTAAGTGCCCATCATTACAAAAAAGATCCAGGAGGTAGAGGCTATGATAGAGAAGATAAGGAAATTTGTGGAAGATTCCTCCCCCGATATCAATATGTGTATATCAGGGACAGATTGAGAAGGCAGAGAAGATAATATCAAAGGGTGAGTAAAGTAATGTATATAATATGGAGTCTATCATATTATCAAGGTCCTAGAACAAACTTGGAGAAGATGGAGAAGCTACAATATGCATTATGCGCCCATCTACAGATTGTTAATTCACTGATTGGATTTTGGGAGAAAGAGATCCAGAAGATGCAGATCGCATATCCAGATGTGTATGCTGAATAAGTACATAGAAGTGTTTTTGAGCACCTTTTTCATTAATTTCAAAGGGGGATTAGAGTATGAAGAATATGGAGTCTACTATATTTAAAAAAGGGAGATATAAGATAGAGAGTTTTTATATAAAAGTACAGATAGTAACTTCACCATATTCCTTTGTTGCCATTAATGACAAAGGGGGAGATTGTTGGAAAGTTGACTATACTAAAGTATATGAATCTATTTAGTGTTGTCATTATGGCAACAAAGTCATATGAATTTTTGGAGTCAACACACATTATCAGAAGATCAGAAATTGGCTAAGTACAGAAAATAGGACAGAGCAAGGAACAAGCTATTATAGTTTTGATTAGCATGTGTTCATTTGTTATCCAAATGATATGTGCCTTTGAAGATAAGATTATGAGTATTTTTACATGCTAATTCTAAGAGAGAATGATCAGATCTTCAAGTATGAAGAAGATACAACCAGTTGAAGAGGTACAACCAGTGAATATCAGAACAGGACAGAGATCATGGAAAGAGCCAACAGAGATTGTTTTGGCATAGAAGTTGCACTTATCCTCAGGACTTGCACCTTTTTATTATTCATTTTTAGTGACCTAAAAATCTATAGTTAAAGTGCATGACTTGATTCATTCAGGATAATTAGTTAGAGCTAATTTGGTGGAGCGGACTGTGTGAAAAGAAATGTTTGTTCGGTTTGAGTAAAGCAGATATAATTAATGTTAAGCCAACTTAATGAAGGGATGCATGGTTATGTAAGTGATCAAGATAGATGGTAAAAGGTTTTCCTAAAGCTGACATGTTTGTGTCTTTTGAGGAAGTACTTATAGAAGGTCATTTGCGATTGGAGAAGTTGCAAAAGCCAGAGATAAGAGAGCAGAGGAGAGTGTTAAAGCAGCAAGGATATATATGTCATATCTTGATAATATATATATTGAAGTAAAAGCTTTTAGAGTGAAGAAAATATTTTTGTAGAGATCAATAAGATGTTAAAGCATCAGGGCACAAAATAAACTGATCAGACAAGTAGTGTCACGGCAGTAGCTCACCTTACAGATACAGTGTGTATCGAAGAACCAAAAGGTTGTAGCCTTCACCACTTGAGTAGTGTCCTCTTGGACAGTGAGTCCATCACCCCTAATAGGGTTATTGTAAAAGACTCCTAACAGGGTCTAACCCTTAACAAGGTCACTGTACTTCATGTATTGTAAAGACAATTCCTAACAGGGTTAAGGATCTTCTAACAAGGATCATAAGACACTAGTACAGAATATTTGTGGGTACTAATTCCCACCGGGGTTTTCACTTACATTGGGTTTCCCTGTAATCATATATGGTGTTATGTGTTATGTATATTTATCTTACTTTCATTGATATTCAAGTTTAGTACATAAGCATTTAAGTAAATATTCGGATAATAAGAAAAAGTATTAATTGATAGATCACTGATTCACCCCCCACCCTCTCAGTGATCCAAACTAAACATCGTTATAAAATTTCTGAAATACTTGGAGATAATGCATTTTAGCTGAAGACTCTGATAGGAGAGGAAGTCTCATTTCCTATCAATGGAAAATTCCTAAATAATTATTTCCAACCCTAGGTTTCCTTCCAGAAGCCTTGCGCATATCTAGTATAGGTTTCTCTTATGTTCTTTGTTTTGGTTTCCTTGTTTTTTCTTCTTTCTTGTTCTATCTACTTTTGTAGTTTAGAGGGGTTTTTGGTGTGCTTTCCCTGTCACTTCTTTCCTGTTGGTTTTCTTCCCTTGGTGGGATTTTGGCTTTACCTTAGTTTAGGTTGCTTTGCTTTGTTAGTTTAGGGTTTGTTTCCCCTTAGTTTTTTGCTTAGCGGTTTTGGTTTCCTTTCCCTTATTTTTGGTTTTTCCAAGCAGCCTGAAGGATTGGAGTTATCATTTGTGAGAGGACAGTGTGTGTTTCCTAACTTCATTTGAAGGTCCCACTAGGTCTTTTTTATTTAATTTCCCTGATAACTATTTATGAAGATCCTCAGAACCTGAGGTTGTCAATCTTATGTTTATCATGGGGTGGAATGTGAACTTAACTCGGAAGGTTAATCATTTATTGTGTCTCGACATTTGAACTCTGATATTTCGATATCCTTCACACCTATTCAATTTCTCTGATTCATTGAAGATTCTTTTGAGAGGTCATGACTTGTGAAAATTTTAAAATCTTTCTCTAGCGCCACTGTAATTCCCTAACCCATAGTGGGCTTCACTGCTCACAAGCCAAGTAAAAAGAAAATAAATGCAATATCAGAAAGAAAGAGAAAATAAAAGAAAATTAAGATAAAAGATCAAATTATTGGCTTTGGGGATACATGGACATCTCTATAGGGGTTCAAAAGAATAATTTTCTGGAAGTAGAGAAATCTCAATGGGATTACAGCAACAACCTCGTAGGGGTTATGGATGCCTGACTGGTAGCGAGGCAATGTCCAGGATGCTTTTGGAGTCAAGAGGAATTTATAACTTGTAATGACTAATCTTAGGGATTCTAAGTAGTCTTGTTGAGTGGGAATTAATGCATTTGCACACACATGGGAAATTACAAACAGAAGATGTCTTGATGCATTATATGATTATCCTCCCCTTTCAAGTTCATTTCCTTTCTTCATGAGGATGCAATATTTATTCACCAAGGATTTTGAGTTCTAATTAATATTTTATCCTTGAAATGTTTGCAACATTTCACCTTTGGAGTCGCCAGATGTTGTGAACTTTTCACACGTCACCCATTTCCAATAGGACCCCTTGTCTTTTGTTTGCTTCCCCCCTTTTTTATTTTGCTAGGTCTCAGTGACTCTTAGTATAGTCTCTTAAGTTCCTCATGTTCCGAGTGGTATTTTGTGGCTACGTCCCCTGCAGTGTTGTTCCAGGGGCAAAGAGATGCACAGTAGATGAATGTGAAGTCTTCTCTGGGATCGTTGAGAGTAAATTTTTGCATGACAATGTGTCAAGCACCATGCACCACTGGCTCTATAAGTAATCATTACATTGCTTTCCAATGGCAGACTTCCCACATCTTCATTCAATCTGTATTGTTGGTCACATCGTGGATTCAAAAGGAAACAATAGTTTTGTCATCCATCCTTGTAACTCTAGAGACTTGTCTCCTAACAATCAATTCAAGACAAGAATCTACAAAAGCGAATGAATAAAATGAAAGAAAATTTTGATGGATATGTTTAAACACACTCAGAATGAAGTCAACCAAGTCAGCAAGAAGTCCCAAATCAAAATAAATCCAAGGCATTCCTGAATTTGCGCTAGAGAACATTCCAATGGAGGTTGAGGAAAATTATGGTAATCACCTAGGACAATGCAGAACTACTGTTTAGAATACAAAATGGAAGGATGAGAGCCAATGTTTGAAGACCATCTTCGGGTACTAAAATAAATCCCAATAGTAGAGATGAACCTTCAATGTCAAAGAAATATTTTAGCGGTCTCCCCAAGAGGAAGGCATCCCAACCAAATGAAGTCTGGAAGAAATTAAAACAAGTCAGATATAGTGAGATAAGTACGTGCCCATGCTAGACATTTTCTCAAGGTTGGGGGAGATGTCACAGGTGAATGGTCTCCCATGAATCTTTTAATAACAAAGCTCATAAATAAAATGTTCATACACCTCCTACAAATATTGAATACACGTAGAGGCTCAAATAAAGCCGCCTATATGCTTCAGCATGTAATCAAAAGCATGATATCTCCAACGCTGAAAGAATGAAATGAGGACATTGAATCCCACTAGTAATACAAATTAGCACTGCAATGATTCTCTTACAAAGGATGCATCTTTTCCCTTCTCTCATGCTAAAGACACCACAAGCATAAACCATAAAACTCACGCTGGACACCAGAAGTCATTTTCGATGTACAAAGAAACCAAACTTAGAGAACTATTAATCATTGAATAAAAATGACCCAATCACGATTTGTGGTGTCATGGTTTTAGTACTAAGATAACAAACATATTTCAAATCTCTGGTATGAATATTTGGCACAGAAAAGAAAATGTCCACCATAGACACCATGAATGCCAAAGTGCATTTCAATGGAGTTGGGGAATGGTCAATGCAATAAGAAAATCCTTCAGAGATCATAATCCCACTAGCGCAAAAGGAGTGCGGTTTTGTGAAAGTCAGGGAATGAAGGATGTGAGGAAATTTCTTAAAATCCACTACCACTAATAAATCTTGTTCCCATGAAGTTCGAAGTGCAATTCGACGGAGGTTGAGGATAGTCAATCCAAAGAAAATCTAGGACCAATGTAAAACCCCGCTTGCGCAAAAGAAGGAGTGCAGTTTCATGAAAGTCATGGAATAGGGGAAATCTTTGACAACAGATAAAATCCTCTACTACTCCAAAATGCCTCCTGTGAATGTCGGATCACATTTCAACAAAGTTGGGGAATGGTCAATGCAATAATAAAATCCATGATGAAGGTTAAAATGCGCTCAAGAGCATTGTGAGGCGAAGTTCCTCCCAAGTCAGGGAATTTTCCAAAGTGAAAGAATCCAGCAAAACCAATGGGTAAAAGTACAAACCTGTGTCACACTTTTATAAAGGAAGAGGACCATGACATGCAAAGTAGTTAAACTTCAACGACATAAAAGTGGTATTTGTGTTTAGAATTTGAAAATGATGTAAACTAATGAAATGTGTAAATTGGATTTAGTTTATGCCTATAATTTTTTAAAATTTGTTTGAATAAGAATTGACATAGTTTTTAAATTTTTGAAGTCCATTTTTTAAATGTTGAAAAATACTAAAAATCGAGGGTTTAGTTCCCACCAACAAAATATATGTAAATAATATTTTTTTCCTCTGATTTCAGAATATGTTTTAGATGAGATGTAGAGCCAGTGCAGAAAAAAAAAGATTGGTTTTCGGTATATATTTTGTCTGTTATAACTATTCAAAGTTGGCGTTACCTGAAATTAACAGTTTTTGTCTCCCACCTAATTTTCCCGAGCAAATCTACACCAAATACAAAAAAAAATTATATATTTTTGAAGAGGACTCTCTGCTCTAGTGTTAAATATAATTTTTAAAATTTCTCAACATGATTTGCTATTTTTTATGTTTTTTCGAACGAGCATGTTCTTCAATGTTAAAATACCTGCTTTCAATTTTTTTAACTTATAGTATATTATATTTAATCAAAATACTATAAAATATTATGACCATAATCTAGACTCGGAGCTCTAAAAAAGGGTATTTTTAAATTTTAAGAACAATTCAATTTTGGTGGACAAATAAGCCGTAGAAATGACATGTTTCAAGTTTTCCTTTTTTTTTGCTTATTTGCCTGCCACATGGGATGCCACATAGGTAGTTTCGGTCGAAACAGATTTGGCCAAAACTGGTCTAGTTGAAACTGGTCTGACCGAAACATGGGCTAACCAAACATCGTCGCGTGGATGACCATGACCCTTAAAGTTGATATAAATAAAAGGTTTTTTTTTTAATTTAAAAACAAAAATTGATTATTCCGACTTAAAAAAGGTTTTTTACTAAAATTATTATTTTTTAATTATTTTAAAAGCGTATTTTTGGGTGTTAAAGGTCAACTAAGAATTAAAATTATCAAGGAGGTTTTTTTAATTTTCAACTTTTTTTTATAGTTTTTTTAGATTTATTTGTGTTTTTAATTAAAGCGTTGTTCAATATTAAATTATGAAATTATGAATATTATTTTTGATTTTTTTATCAATTGTATATGGTTTTGTGTATGTAGGTGAATCAAAGCTCTCAATTTGAACAAATTGTGCACAATGGGGAATAAAAGAAATAGAGCAAAAAAATATGATCGAATAAGGGATGACAAAATGAAAGGTCGTACAAAACGTAAAGAAGATGAACCTGTTGAAGTCCAAGAAGATCCAATTCAAGTAGGGGAACCAATTGATAGAAATATGTCTTTTGACACAGGCAATTTGATGGAGATGGATGATGATTCATTTTCAGTCAATTTTCATATGACGAATTGGTACCTGAAAGCACAATAAAATAACAATGCAAAAAGATTTGGGATGAATATTTTCAAAATAAAAGTCTGATTGGAAAAGCACAATTATTTGCTAGGTTATTCAGGAAAAAAGAAATGACTCCTGTTTTCAAGTTGTTAGGTGTTGATAACAAGAAAAACTCAGGATACAATGTAAATCGAACGATAGTTGAAAATTTGTAGGATGCATTGAACGACATTAACAACTCAATTCGAGGAGCTGATTTAAGTGTTGCACATAGAGCATTGATGACTACTTTATCTAGTAGGAGGTTGACACAAAGAAAACAAGTAGATTCAATTTCTAATTTACTGAATGTATCTAGAAGAATTATTCAAATATATATCAGGAAGAGAAATATGTTAGATGAAAATATTCAAAATAATTGGGTTAATATTTGTAGACTTCCTCGAAAAGACAAAATTTCTAGAGATGTAAAAAGACATGTCATTGAATATTGGACCGCTCACTCTCGTGTTTCTTCTAATAGAAGGGATACTATATAGATGAAAGATGAAGAGACCGGTATGAAAATTGCACATGCAAAACATTTTATAGATACAACACAAAGTAAATTGTTTGAAGCATTCAAACAAGAATTTTCAGATGTGAAAATATGTCAAAGAATATTTGAGAGGTTGCACCCTTGCTTTGTACGCATAAATAAGGTATGTGAAACTTGTTGTTTCCAAAATCATGTTGAGTTTCTATATTTGCAATCATATAAAAAGGTTATGGCAGTGCTTAATTTAGATATGCTCATCCCTGCAAGTGCAACACAATTTGTGAAGTCTATATTATGTGAGAAATCAGAAGATTCAGATGAGTTCAAAGTACAATTTATAAAGAGTGCATACAATGATTGTAGAGATTTACATAAATTTCCATTGCAAATTGAGAATATTAATGTTGCAACACTAGTTTTGTGGAAGATATTTGAATATGAGACATACCAAACTAAGAGCGGAGATGAATCCAAAAAAATTGTATTAAAGGAGAGTGAATTTCCCTACCTTGAGTTTATGACCAGGTTTTGTACTATCATTTATCCACATATCCAGCATTGTCATGGTGCAAGATTCCAAGCTAAATAGTTTCATGATTCAAAAAAAAAAATTTCACCTGGTTGTATACTTTCAGTTGTAGATTTCTCTGAGAACTATACATTCTCCCCTTAATTATAGCTTCAAGCTCAATATTATCATTCTGACCAAGTTATAATATTTGTGAAAGTGACCTATAGACATGCACAATTTGATTTGGATGAGGTAGAAAGTACCAATCCAAATGAATGCAATATCATCAAGGAGGTTCATTTCTATATCAGCGATGATAAGTTTCATGATAGGAGCTATGTGGCTCATTGCTTTGCAATGTATTTTGAAGATATTGCGAATCGTGGGATAATAGCTTCACAACACTGGATTTGGTCTGATGGTTGTGCAGGTAATTGTATTCTCTTCAATTCATTTTCAAATTCTCATTGATTACTTGTTAAATTATTATGTGATCATAATCTTGTGCATATGTAACAACTTAATCTTGCAGGACAATTTAAATATGCAAAAGCCTTTAATTTTCTAGCTATGCAACATGCTAGACACAATGTTAAGTTTCTGTGGAACTTCTTTGAAAGTGGGTATGGAAAAGGAGAGCATGATGGAGCAGGAGCATGTGTGAAGCATGCACTTCACCAACATGAACTTGTAGGTACAAATGGTGTGAACAGTATTTAAATATATATATATATATATATATATATATCTACATATTTCAAATAGTAGAATTTAAACTTAGATGTATTTAAACTTTAAACTGATAGTTTAGAAATTTACAGGTAACATGATAGAGAATTCAAAGAAAATTTTTGAATGGTGTAAAAGTCATTTTACTATTCAGGACACCAAATACAACAAATGTACCTTTTGGGAAGTGAAAGGTAATTTATAGTTTGTAGGAAAAATCTAAATTAAAAATCAATTTTGTGTTCATCTATGTTATCATAATTGTTGATTTAAATATGTACAACTTTCATTTCATATGTGTAATAGATATTGACTGATCTAATCCTTACAATTCTCAAAGGATTATTGGTATTAGAAGTTTACATCAATTGATGAGTACCAGACAACACATGCCTCTATTGATTCAAGAGAAAAATCATGTTTCTGTGTTGACTGCGTTGAGGACAATCCAATGAGTTAATGTCAGAGTATTGCAATTGGATATGTTTCACAATGGGATATGAAGGAGTTAATTAGAATGCCTCCTTATGAAGATGATGACATTGACATAAACATTCATGATCCTATATATTCAGTTGATTATGAGTGTATTTCTAATTTGGTTGTTACAGGTGCATGCACATGTACATGATCTTTTATTTAAATTTAATTTATTGTAATTTTGATTTGAATTTAATATCTAATTTGCATTTGTATCTAGGTGATATTTTTGTTGTGGTTGTGGATCCTAACAATGTGGAAAGTGTAGATTATTATCTACTAAGATGAACGAAAGCAAAATACAAATTGCCAGAAGAAATTGTAGATGGTGATGGATAGTCATATCTGACTGGTTCAATTATTATTGAAGCAACATATTATTAGAAAGTAAAGATAGATAGAAATTGTGTTCAATTTATTGAATATATGTTTGGTAAAAAAGTTCTACATTACAGTCACTTGGTTATAGCAACAAAGTAATTTGAGACATTGCAAAAAAGAGGACGTGGCAATCAAAAGTGGAGGTTGCCTATTGAAGAACATGAAGAACTTTTGGAGATAATAAAAGATAGAGAGGACCCAAACTATATGTATTAGGAGCTTTAGGATTAAATTCTTTTTGTAGCTCTTGTACTTTCATATTTGAACTCTATAGTTTGAGCTCTTACTTAATATATTGGATATTGGATATATGTTATTGAACAATACAATTTTAACTCTATAGAACTATAGAACACTACAAATTAAATAGGTTAGTTAATTGTATTTTGATGGTTCAATTCATTTATTATATTTCTTATTTATATGTATTTTATTATATATTTATGTATTAATGTGTATGCTTTGATACCTCCCCTTAAGACATCCCCTTAAGGCATCCCCTTTTAGATTATTTTAAATTAGTTACATGAAAAATTGAATAGGTTAGTTAATTGTATTTTTATGGTTCAATTCATTTATTATATTTCTTATTTATATTTATGTTATTATATATTTATGTATTAATGTGTATGCTTTGATACCTCCCCTTAAGACATCCCCTTTTAGATTATTTTAAATTAGTTAAATGACAAATTGAATAGGTTAGTTAATTGTATTTTGATGGTTCAATTCATTTATTATATTGCTTAAATATGTATGTTGTTATAGATTTATGTGTTAATGTGTATGTTTTTATACCTCCCCTTAAGACATCCCCTTAAGAAATCACCTTTTAGATTATTTTAAATTAGTTACATGACAAACTGAATAGGTTAGTTAATTGTATTTTGATGGTTCAATTAATTTATTATATTGCTTATTTATATGTATTTTATTAGATATTTATCTATTAATGTGTATGCTTTGATACCTCCCCTTAAGACATCCCCTCTAGAATCAGTCGATCTATGAGAAGATCAGGAACTACGACCCCCCTGTACACTGGCATCTCCAGAATCTACACATGATGTCCCTCTACCCGATGCCATGTGATATAAAAAATAGATGTATATATGCTCAAAAGTATAAAGTAGAATATATGTCTAGATCAAGCTGCACATGTACATGGTCCAGTTCTAATTTAATTATATATTTTTAAACACATGTACATTACAAATAAATAAACTAGAAAACACTTGAATGCATATACATTTGAAAGAAAAATGATTTAAAATCATATATATATACATACATGTGCATATATTTTGTAACGAAAAGAGGTTTTGAGTTATGGATCAATTTTGTCTGTATGTTTAGAACTACCCGAGTTGAACGTAAAATAATGTTCATGTTTAGGTTTAGGGATCAACTTAGTTTATTTATCAATTAGGTTTAGGATTAATTTGTTTGTGGTTATCCCGTTCATGGTGGTTTCTATCATGTTCTAGTTGAAGGTCAGGGTTCATGTGTTCGTTGAACATGCTAGGGTTTAAGTTTATGGTGAGGGTTCATATATGTTTGTTTAGTTTTAGGGTTTATGTTGGTTAACATGTTCCAGTTTCATGTTAGTTTCTAGATAATGCCATGTCATGTGATAGATAAAATAGATTAAAAAAAACACTTGAATACATGTATGTTCGAAAAAAAAATCAATTTAGCATGTTAAGGTTTATGTTGATTTATTTTTCAGTTTCATATTATGTTTCTAATAGGGATCAATATGGTCAGGGTTTCATGTGTTAGGGTGCACATGTTAAAGTTTATGTTATAATTCATGTTTCAATTTCATGTAAGGGTTCAAGATGTTGATTTGATATTATGGTTTCACATGTTAGGGTACAATGTTATGTTTAATACATGAACGTTACATAATAAGTTAATGTCTTGTACAGTTCATTTTCCTAGTGTTTTCTAACATTTTGCTAAGGTTTTCTTAGGATTCATGTTAGGGTTCAATATGGTTAAGGTTTCATGTTAGGGTTAATGTTAGAGTTTTTAAGTTGATTTATGTTTCAGTTTTATGTTAGGGTTAATTTGTTAGAGTTTATGTTGATTTATGTTTTAGTTTCATGTTGGTTTTATGTATTGTAATAAAAATAAATTAATTAATTAGATAACATTTTCCTAATGTGTTGTAACACATTCCTACTATTTTGTAACATTTTCCTATTGTTTTCTAATATCTTCCTACTATTTTGAAACATTTGTAATAAAACTAAATTAATTAATTAAGTAACTAACATATAATCTTAATTGAAAAACACATTAAATCTACATAAAACAATATTGTATATTTTCTAAAATTAAAAATAACAAAATTAAAATAAAAAACATCAAATAATAGTGCAACTACATTAATTTAACTAAACAAAACTTAAAAAAATTATTAAAATTATTAAAAAAAAACTAACCTATTTTCGGCCGAAGTACCCCTATTCCTCTCCGCAATTCTTGGAAGGCAATTAGTGCAAATGAGCCACTCAAAAGATTTTTCAGCCTATATATAATTTTAAGGGTTCCGACCGAACCATGTTTCAGTCGAACCTATTTCGGCCGAAACACGTCTGCCACATCAACGCCACATGGAACCACGTGTGTACCACGTATGTACGATGGACATATTTCGGCCGAAAGGGGTCTGGTCGAAACTATTCTAGCCGAAACAAGCCAAATGGTCCTCAAGTGTGACACAACTCTGTACTTTTACCCCAATATATTATACTCGAGCGTGAATTCCACAAAGTCATGGAAACATGGAAGAAGTTTCAAAGAAAATCCATGAGGACTCCCCAATTGCACTCAACGTAATGGAGAAACTATGTCGAAAAGAAATCCACAAAGTGCTTGGCTGCGAATAGACACAAAAATTTGAGAAAATCTCAAAACCTCAAAACAAATTTGAAAAAAACTTGAAAATGTCCTAAGTCGTGGAAATTAGAAGGTTTCAAAATTTCAAGTCTTGGAAAAAAGTCAAATTTTGGAAAAGTTTAAAAACTTGGAAAAATTGAAAACATGGAAAGTTTCGACAGCCTTGAAAATTTAAAAAATGGAAATTCTCAGAAAAGTTGAAAGCTTTAAAAAAAATCCAAAATCTCAAAAACTAGGACAAATTTCAAAGAGTACAAAATGGAAAACTTTAGAAAAATTAGAAATCTTGGAGTAATTGAAAATTTCAAAGTTCTGAAATTATGAAAAGGTGAATTCCTCAAAAATTTGAAATCTTCAAGAAATTTAGAAATCTTGAATATTTTTTGAAATATTGGACAAATTCATCTCGAAAAAGTTAAAATTCTTGGAAAAATGGAAAATGGTGAAATTGAAAAAATTGGATTTTGGAATTATTTTGGGCTGCATAAGTAAAAGAATGGTCAGACCTTTTTTCAAACATGCACCCATGGATGAAACGTAATGGTGAGGGGTTTTGGATAATTCAAGAAGAAGCGTGGATCTTTGAAGAAAAACATGCAAGTTTTGAGAGAGAGAGAGAGAGAGAGAGAGAGAGAGAGAGAGAGAGAGAGAGAGAGAGAGAGAGAGAGAGAGAGAGAAAGGAGAGAGAGAGAGAGAGAGAGAGAGAGAGAGAGAGAGAGAGAGAGAGAGAGAGAGAGAGAGATTAAGGAGAGAGAAAGTTTCTTTTTGGAGGGAGAAAATTTTTATATTCAAGGTTCTATGAGTTGAATTTTATTCCCAGTGTGGAATGAGATGTAAAGTATCTTCTATCTTATTTTCTTTCATGATACTTATGTTTGTTATTTCATTTTGCAGGAGGAAGAATTCTAGTTTCAGATGTTCGAGGAGGACACTCTTGTCAGAGGGTTCCGGTTCTGATGTTAAATATTTAAGTGATCCAGTTTAAGACATTCATGGATCGAAGCTTCAAAAGATCAAATTTCAACTTCGAAATCCAAGACTATGGCCAAGATAGGTATATGCGAAGAAATTCCATAATCACATATGAGGGAATCCAAGTGCACTTTCAAGAAGAAGAATTCCCAAGAAAGCATAGAAGGAAGAAACTGATCAAATGATAGATAATTTCAAAATAAGTAATAAAAGTTGGATCTGGGTTACAAAATGATCCATTGCTGACAAGACGCCCAATCATCTGCACTAGCTAGTCAAAGAGCTTCAAGTCAAAGTCAGTGCATGTAAGGAAGGGAATCAAGGTCAATCCATTCAAGGAAAAATAATGCATTTAATTCATAGTGGACACACTTAGTGGTCATTTATTGCACCCCACTCTCCTTCTTGATAGGGCATTTTTTACCCACCATGGTGGAGATTCTCCTCATATTTGGTCATCATAGTTATGCTCATAAATGTAGATTCCTTCTTCTTTCCCTAACCCTAATTAGGGCTGAAGTGGCATGTTCTGGGCCATCGGTTATTTTTTGATCCGGGCCACTCATTGTATTTGACGACCTATAAAAAGGCCTCACTTCTCATTTGTAAGGAGTGAATTTTGAGATTGTTGCTAAAGAGCTACTGAGACAATAAATATTTCATTGTTGGTTTCATGGTGAATACTTGATGTGTTTTAGTGCTTTCTCGGTTTCATAATTCCCTCATTTAGTTTAGATTAGTTGGATAATGTTAGATGATGTGTTGTGATTGCAATGATAAATATGATGGTATTTTGATGAGTTCCTTTGGTTCATACTTTTGAAATTTTACTTATTGTACATTGTTGTGCAAAGTTAGCATGAACCTCATTCATACATATGCTTAACTTTTGTCATTCACATACATTGTTCTTCATGATGGTGTCCGTGGTGGTATAAAAATCCTATGCATAAACCTTGATGATTGCACTATTTCTCATGTAGTTGTGGTATAACTTGGCAAACTGAAACCTGGTTATTGGGAATTTGGCCACCGAAGTATTGACTATTTCTATCATTTCCCTTAGGAGTAGATTAAAACTTTTGAACCCTACTTCCTTTTTCTTTCTGTAAATTCTAAAAATTCCAAAAAATGTGTTTCATTGCAAATCTTTCAAGACTAAAAAATGTAAGGCTCCTTGTGATATTCAGCAAATCACATTTACCACCGAGCTTATCCATGGTCAAGACCTTACACGAAAGGAACCTTGGAGTGACCTATATGATCTTCTCACAATCTTAGCATATACAGAACTTTGATCAAGAGAGGATAAGATACCTCGGTGTTTTGTTTAACTTTTTGGTGGGTCATAAAACACACATCAACATGTCCCAAGGGGAAAATCCTTAATTTGGTGCTTGAAGGAATGACACTAAAAGCAGGTGTTGTGAAAATTCAAATAAATAACTATTTGCGAAAAATACTGACCACTGACCTGAATGTCTATGTTTCCTTTCAAATCGCATGATAGATCTACTTCTATGAAGACCCTATCTTGGACACACTTAGTGGTCATTTATTGCACCCCACTCTCCTTCCTGATAGGGCATTTATTACCAACCATGGTGAAGATTCTCCTCCTGTTTGATCATCATAGTTATGCTCATAAATGTAGATTCCTTCTTGCCCTAACCCTAATTAGGGCTGAAGTGACATGTTCTAGGCCATCAGTTATTTTTTGATCCAGACTAGTCATTGTATTCGACGACCTATAAAAAGGCCTCACTTCTCATTTGTAAGGAGAAAATTTTTAGATTGTTGCTAAAGAGCTACTGAACAATAAAAATTTCATTGTTGGTTTCATGGTGAATACTTGATGTGTTTTAATGCTTGCTTGGTTTCATAATTCCCTCATTTAGTTTAGATTAGTTGGATAATGTTAGATGAAGTGTTGTGATTGCAATGATAAATATGATGGTATTTTGATGAGTTCCTTTGGTTCATACTTTTGAAATTTTACTTATTGTAAATTGTTGTGCAAAGTTAGCATGAACCTCATTCATACATATGCTTAACTTCTGTCATTCGCATACATTGTTCTTCATGATGGTGTCTATGGTGGTATGCAAATCCTATGCATAAACCTTGAAGATTGCACTAGTTCTCATGTAGTTGTAGTATAACTTGGCGAAGCGAAACCTGGTTATTGGGAATTTGTCCACCGAAGTATTGACTATTGCTATCATTTCCCTTAGGAGTAGATTAAAACTTCTTAACCCTACTTCCTTTTGCTTTCTGCAAATTCTAAAAATTCCAAAAAATGTGTTTCATTGCAAATCTTTCAAGACTAAAAAATGTAAGGCCCCTTGTGATATTCAGAAAATCACATTTACAACTGAGCTTCTGCATGGTCAAGACCTTACATGAAAGGAACCTTGGAGTGACCTATATGATCTTTTCACAATCTTAGCATATACGGAACTTTGATCAAGAGAGGATAAGATACCTCAGTGTTTTGTTTTACTTTTTGGTGGGTCATAAAACACACATCAACATGTCCCAAGGGGCAAATCCTTAATTTGGTGCTTGAAGGAATGACACTAAAAGTAGGTGTTGTGAAAATTCAAATAAATAACTATTTGCAAAAAATACTGACCACTGACCTGAATGTCTATGTTTCCTTTCAAATCGCGTGATAGATCTACTTCTATGAAGACCCTATCCTGGGGACAAGCATGGAAAAAATTGTCAGGTTCCATATAGACAACCCTTCCTAGGGTTTGAGCTATAGTTTTTAGAAATGACCAGCAAGGAAGAGAAGGTCCTAGAAATTCAACCAAAATAGGAACTTTATGTTTCTTTTCATCAAAGACTGAAAAGTCTTTGGACCAAGGCTGGTGGACCAAGGCTGGTAGACCAAACAAACCATGGTCCATTCTTGAGGACACCCTAAACATGAGAGTGTTCCCAAAGTGAAACGAAAGAAACCCTTTGTAAGATTTTGGATGCCATCTAGGCAAACCTCATGAGGGACACAAGCCTTGGCAAGCTAGTCACCCAACATGCTTTCCAATAGAACCCTACCCATAAAGTATCCTATTAAGGTGAATTTCTATAGCCATTCACAAGCATTGTAAAAATCGTGTACTGGCAACACAACATTAGGGGAACAAAAAGTCTTACCTCATGGACCACCTTCAACACTAAGTTAAATATTTAAAATTTCTAAAAATTATTTTTGATTATTCTATTTCTTTTTTTGAAATCGTAATTAAACATACAACATTAAAAGCTCTTCAAAATAAATTTTGATAGTTTTAGAGAGAATTCAGTGCGTAAAATTTTTGTAATATATTGAAACCATATTGCTACATGCATAGTTATCATTTTCTATGGAAGGTTTTATATTTATTGAAATTTTCATGGATTTGTGGGAGTCAAATATTAGAGCTTATAGATTTTCTATTGGGGTTCTCTACAACTTCTTTATTAGCTTTCTAAGTCACCACTCTTTCTTTGATTAAGTATCATTTAGTTTATAACACTTCCACTTCACGCCGGAATTAAACAACTATTCATCAAAAAACATATAAGAAGCCCTCAGGCTGCGAGAGCAGTAGCAGAAGAGGGTGGAGGATCTTTATCATTCAGATTGCCCTAAACATTGGGCCTAGTGGTCTGGTCGGGAAGCGACCACCCATCATCAGTTTCTTCTTTTTCCATTTCTCCTTCCTCCCACCTAGGAGAAATTGCCAGAGCCAAGCAGGGGATCTTATCAGAAGGGGCGGGAGGCCACACAGGAACAATGGCCGATGACCGAGCAGCAGTAGAGGCAAGCACCGGAGAGCAGCCAGCAGCCGAGGCCCTCCTATCAAGATGACAGGTGAAGTGGCAGCGCCAAGAGCACATTGTTCTGGATCGCCTCGCCAAGGCACTCGTGCTATGACGCTGCGGTGGTGTGCAATCAGCCGAGAGAGAATTCGGCGACACCCGAACAATAGTACTTTGTTATATTATTAATAGTAAAGGTCTCTATTCATCAAAACACTTCCACTTGAACTACTATAAGTGTTCAACTTGCCTTGTGATTGGTCTATGCTTCATTAATTATGATCCATTTTATAACAATGCCACTTGAACCACACTATAGATACTCTAGAATCATAGCTTAAGCTGAATTTGATAGAATGCCACACTTTTTATGAACCTATTAAGAGATAAACCTATGTTTTCTTGATTACGAATCCATCTGCGATTCTAATATGACTCATTTTCAACAATGATAATACAGTATTAAACTCCAGTAACTGCCTCTTTGTATTCTTACTTATAGATATGAAATGAAATATACAAAGATACTAAGTCATTAAAATTCTATTGACTAACCTTCCTACTCTTACTGGATCCCGTATCACCCTGCCTTTTTATATGTAAATACTGTATTCTATCTCTTATTAATCAAAATAGCTACTATTCATTAAAAAAAATATAGAGGGAAAGTACATGACTTTTAATTTTGTAGAATAAACTCATACCAAATCTTGTATAATTCATTCTGGAAATCATGGACAATTATTTAGCACAAATCATATTCCATTGGAGCTGTTCGCCTGAGTTGTAACTTCAAACTATTTCTGCTCCAGCTGCTTTGTTTTCTTAATTATAAAAAAAATATAATTACATTCATTTACATTGATAAACGGCGTCTCAATCAGGCAGTGTTTAGGTTACAACTGATGTCCCATGCTTTGTCGTCCTGTCCAAATATTCTTTGTCCAGAATATTCTTTTCCCCCGAATGTAGAAATCCTATGAGGAGAGCGAATGTGATTTATGACTTAAGGTAGAAGCCACTGATTGACTGATTGATTATGCAATATCAAGGTAGAAGCCATTGACATGTCATGAAAGAGATCTTAGGTGAAGTAAAATTCTCCAACATCCGTGCAAACATGGAGATTACGATTGATGATTGTGATGCCAGTTGGTCATTGCATATTCTATATTATTAGGTATTATGATCATGATATTTTTCTTCGGAATAGTATAAATTGAAAGAATCAATATGAAATTATAAAATTATGATGCTTTTATGATGTTTTTTTGGGACAGTTTCTATTATTTTTGTGTTTGTTTAATTTTAACCATAGTTTTTAATGTATATCTGATATATCATTTAATTTATTTTGAAATTATTCTTTTAATTTACAATATAGTATATTTTTATGAGAGATTATATTTCATATTTTATTACTATAAACATACTATTTTCATTAGAACAATATTATAATATATAACTATTATATATTCTAAAATATTTACTATATTATATTTTCC
>MU213259.1:215599-241711 GCA_018584345.1 Thuja plicata | reverse complement strand
TATATATATATATAATTTTGAATATGAAGATATTATGTGATATATTGTAAAATACATATTAACATATATAATATATAATATATAATTTAACATTTAAAATTAAGATATATTATATAATATTTAATGTAAAATAGATATTATATAATATTTAATATATAATAGATATTATATAATATTTAATATATATAATACATAATATAATATTTAATTTTTGATATATAATATAGGAGGGAGAAAGGGGAGGGAAAAAATTTTAAGAGAGAAAGGGGTGGGAAAATTTAAAAATCAAAATTCTGTCATCATTTTCGGGTACCTGATTATTTTGGGTACCCGATTACGCTCGGTATTGCTTTGTACACCAAACCTACATGGTCAACTCTAAAAATGTCACAAAAATATGTTTTTCCCTTGTTTCTCTGAGTTCCAGACTTCAACTATGTAGTTGACAACTTTATTTTCACCCGAATTTGATTAAATGAAAAGGGTATCTTATGGAGATTAACAGCTTTCTATCGATATAATTGCTGTCAAATTTTAAATTTGGTAAGTAATTATTAGTTATTTTCCAATGGAGTTACCTCTAAAGTGTCAATTTATATACTGATTGAAAAACATCTATAACTTTCAAATGGTATAACATTTTTGAAATCCTAAAAATGTGTCACATTCCTATGCTTTGCCTACTATAAGGGAATTTTTTTTTTTGAATTATGTAAAGTTGTCAATGAGTTAAGGTGGTCAGACACAAGTGTTTTTTTATTCTGAAAATGTTGTAGCAGAAAATTCATAATTAATTATTTATGTGAAATAAAATTACAAAAAAATATGCGTCACATCTCGGCATGAGTCTTCTACTTATATCTAAAATCTTATAAAAAAATATTATCATTTGATTATGATTAAGGTGGTCAAACATACACCTACTTCTTATTTTTTTCTTGAAATTTTTGTACTACTGCATTGAAATCTATACTTTTCACCAATCATATTAATTTTTTTTTCAGAAAAGACCTAGTAGTTTATAAACTTCATTCAATTTCCTACAGATTCTATTCTTACAAATTTTTGATATTAGGTTGATAGTTGGTTCAAATTTTCACGTCAAGTTGACTAACCCTGATTTGATAACTTTTCATTGCCACTTAAGGGCATAGTTTGGCCCCTCATGATCTTTCACATACCCTTTCCTAATACACAAATACTTAATTAGGATGGCCAATTAGGCTTTCCCAATATACAAATAATTTTTTATCCCCTTGCTAAGATACACATGGTACCTGTAACCAGAATAGGTGTCCTCTAGAATACATGCCACAACTGATGTCACCAGTAATTCCAAAACAATCATTTAGTAACAAAATGTATCCTCATTCATCCCATAAGCTCGCATCCACTGAAACACCTTCATATATAAGATATACACAAAATACAGAGACCTGAGGATTAAGGTCATCACACATCTATCATCATATCCCTGTCATGGTCCAAAAGCGAGTCTAGACTAAATCATCTGTAACATCACCAATATGTAACCTCCAGTCAAGAGACCTGAGGAGTAAGGTCATAACACATCTATCATCATATCCCTGTCTTTGATCGTATAAAACATCTGTATAGTGTTCGTACACTTCTGTCAGTCAAATAACAAATCAGTTTTCTTCACAGAAACATATTTTGACATCAGTGACAAAACATGAATATCAACAGCATGAATAGTTAAAAAGTATGATATCATCCAAAAATCTTCCCCTTTGGCATTGATGGCAACATATGGGAAAATCCATCAACCCAAAAATTACTCCCTCTCTCAAAACAATCTTCTCAATATCCTCAACACAAATCTCCCCAAAACAATAGAGATTTTCACATATAATCCTCCCCCTTTGGCAGCAATGGCAAAGGGTGCCATAACTCAACTGTAATCTTTTGTAATGTGTAGCTATTTCAAATCTTCATGTCTAATATCCAGGTGGAAGATCACCCAAATGTGCTCTCTAGTGTTTCTGTAATCACTCGCTCTAAGGAGTAGATCCATACATCAAGTCCAGAAAATAATATATCTCTGAAGTCCACTGGATTGATGCATATCTGCATCAATTAATTATCACAAGGAGGGTCTCTCTGATGTAACTACAAGCCTTTCTCTCTACCCTAATCTCAACTAGGGTCTTTAATAGGCCTCTTCTCTGGCCTAGTAGGGATCTTCTCTAACCCTAACTTCTAAGGTTCCTCTTCTCAAGAATCTCTTCTAATTTAGCTTGAGTCCACCATTCAAGAAAACACAACATGCTTCACAAAGCCCCATGGAGATCTCTTCAGTCCTCCTTCACTATCTGACACAGAAGGTTTAAGTTTATGAAAATATGGAGAGATAGGCTTCAAATTAGGTCAATTGGATCCAAACCAATGTTTACCCACACTTCTTGCATTGAAACTCTAATCGAGTTCAAGAATTGCCTTAAAGAACACCTAAATAGGGCTACAAGAAAGTAGGCCTATTTGGTCACCTTTTTTCTTAAATATTCAAATAATCCCAAACAAGTACCGAAATAAATCCCATTTCCAGACACCCTTTATGGATCCCTTCAAGATTTTACTGGTCTCCACTCTCAAAATTGTTCATACACGAAAGAGCTATAAACTTGCCTGAAATTAAGGGTATCTAGACGTTATGGCCATCTGCAAAGGAGTTTGGTTTCTTGGCACTTAAAACTCTTCATGAAATATTCTACTTCAAGTTGGGGCTCCTTAAAACATCACTCTAGCTCTCCACAATCTCAAGTTTAAGCATCCAATGCATTCAACCCACTAGAATTCACTTGTAATGCTCTGCAGTCCCTAGCCATGCATCACAGGCTCGCTTAGGGATTCATTGGAAAAAATGGAAGACAAGATTCCCAGTGCCCCTCCTTCTACACACATATATTACAAGGAGTCAACTCACCTATTCCAAGAGTCCGTACAATTTCTACTATGGAATGATGAGCTATGACTCCATTTGCATAGCATGCCTAGTTCAGATCAGTGACGAGGCTTAAAACAACATAATTTATAAAAATAACAAATAAAAATTCAAAATACTAATTTATTGCCACACAAAATTCCAAAATTAAATACTCTAACTCATTCACAAATCACAGTAAGAAATCTAATCCATTAAAGTACTCCAACAAAAGAAGCGCTTCAAATTAAACATAAAACTTGTCTCTCTTCAATTACTCTTCTTCCAAAATTGCATCCAAACTTTTGCACAGGTTGAGGGAGGACTCATAGTTGACCAAATCCCTATCTCAATGGTTTTAGATAGTTAAGAAACCACTTTTCTCAAAAATTTAATCATGCAACAAATGTTGTCAATGTTGTCAATGACAACATTGACAACTTTTTGTGTTTTTCTTCCAAACTTGGTTTACAAGAACATAAAACTTAACCAAAAGCCTATCTAAGGTATTTAAACATCAAATAGGTCTTCCAATCACTCCCTTGTCCAATTCGACTCTAAAATTCATAAATACAACTTTTTTCACCATGATTGATAATATTGACAACTTGGACAATCCTTGACACTTAGCTCCCAAATGACCTAATAAGACATCCTAGCCTGTAACACCACACTTTAGGACCCCTATTCCTATTATTTCACTAGTGTTTTGGCTAAGACCACTACAATCCAAAATCACATAAGAAGCCCTAGGTTACCCTTTAGCCCTACCTAGGTGCTCCTGCACCATACTCCCCCTACAAAGAGAAGTCATGTCACTCCTATGGAAAAAATATCTTCAGAGATGCCCACTTTCTTAAAATTTGTAGCTTCAATCCACGTGTCTTATGATTTATGCCTATTCTTCCACTTGATGAGGTGTTCCATGTACACCTTGTGCCTTGTATTCTTCTTAACTCTAGAATCCAAAACCTTGTCTTCTTCTAACTGTGGCTTTGGAGCTAAGATAGTAGCTTCAATGCCACTACTAACCCCTTGAATACTTTGACTGATCTCACCTATTGGCCCTTTGAATTTGATCAAGTCTTGGACATTAAGAATAGGAGATATGCTTAAATCTTAAGGTAAGTCTATTTTGTATGCATTAGCCCCATATTTGGCTATGACCTTACAAGGTCCCACCCTCTTCATCTGAAGTTTAGTAGGAATACCTTTCTACAATCTGGATTTGTTCAAGTGAACCATCACAAAGTCACCCACCTCAAATTGAATATCCCTTCTCTTTTCATCCACTTTGGCCTTCAACTTTTTTGTATTGTCTTGTATTGTCTTCATGACTTGATCTTTGATTTCCATCATAGTTTGAGTGAAGTCCTCAGTATGTCCACTCCTGTACTCCATGCCACCAAGATCCCTAATCTCACATACACCCCTTGGGTGCATCCCATAAAAATCTCAAATGGGCTTCTCCCTGTCATTTTTTTCTTACTATCATTGTATGCATACTCTGCTTGGGGAATGACCACATCCCATGTTTGTCCATACTCCTTAGTTAGGCACCGTAGTAGGTTACCCAACACTCTATTGACCACCTCAGTTTGTCCATCTATCTAAGGATGGTAGGCTGAACCAAATGAGAGATTAGTACCTAATCTATTCCACAAGGTTTTCTAGAAATGGGTCATGAATTTCACATCCCTATCTGATACAATACTTAAGGGAAAACCATGGATTCTCACAATCTCTTTAAAGACAAAATATTCTATATGGCTAGCATAATGAGTATTCGTGTAGGGTATGAAGTGACCCATTTTACTAAATCTATCTACCACCACATAGATAATGTCATATCCTTGTTTAGTTTTGGGTAGACCCACTACGAAGTCCATGCTCACACACTCCCATGGTTTATTTGGGACTGGTAGGGGTTGATATAAACTTGCATTACTCATTCATCCCTTAGCTTGAACATGCAAACTACACATTTCTCAACATATCTAGTCAGATCCCTTATCAATTTTGGTCAATGATAAAATCTTTGCACAAGCTCCAAAGTCTTGTTCATACAAAAGTGACAACTCAAGCTTCCATTATGTTTTTCTTGTATGAGATTTTCTCTCATTGAACTCCTTGGTACACATAACTGATTACCCTTAAATAACAGTCCATTTTGCAAATTAAAATCAGAGAACTTGCTATGAAAATGATTCTAAAAATCAATACACACCTTGTATGCTTCACGAAAGTCTTCATCTTCCTTGTAGAGATCTCTAAAACTTTCTATTCCAATGCTATTCAACTAAACTTCTTGGATTGTCAACAATATCCTACTTAGTGCATCTGCAACCTTGTTCAATAGCCCCTTCTTGTGCTTAATTTTAAATGTGAATGCTTGTAGATACTCCATCCATATTAGGTGTATATTTCTTAGTGTCTCAGGTAAGTATTGATAAAACTAAGGGCTTGGTTGTTAGTAAACACAACAAACTCCTTGGGTAATAGATAATGGCTCCATTTCCTAAGATATTGTACTAAGGCATACAATTCCAAGTCATAAGAAGAATATTTCTTCTTGGATTCATTTAATTTTTCACTATAGATGGCTACTGGCCTACCTTTTTTACTTAACACACCCCCTACTGCCATACCACTAGCATCAAATTCTAGGGTAAACAAATTTTCAAAGTTAGGCAATCTTAGGATAGGTTGTGTTGCTACTTGTTTCTTCAAAATTTCAAAGGATTTCTCTTATTCGAAGGTCCACCTAAACTTATTTTTTACCCCACCCTTAATGGTATCCAACAATGGTGCACAAATACCACTAAAATTCATAATAAATTTACTATAAAATTGGGCTAACCCATGGAAAATTCTTACCTAAGTTGCTATGGTGGGTGGTGGTCAGCTTCAGATAGTTGTAACTTTTTCTTGATCCATCTTCAAGGATCCCTTGGACACTACAAAGCCCAAATACAAAAATTCTTTCTTTAGGAATTCACATTTTTCAAGATTGATGGTTGCAGAAGAGTCTCCACATGTTTGATATGTTCTTCTCTTGTTTTACTAAAGATAAGTATATCATCAAGATATACAACTATAAACTTCCCTGTGTAGTCCTCGACCACTTCATTCATGAGCCTCATGAATGTGCTTGGTAAATTTGTGAGACTAAATGGCATCACAAGACACTCATACAACCCATCTGTGGTCTTGAATGTTATTTTCCATTCATCTCCCTCTTTCACCCTAATTTGGTGATAAACACTTTTCAAGTCAAGCTTGCTGAAGTACATTGCACCTCCAAGAAAATCCATGAGATCCTCAACCCTAGGTATGGGGAACCTATACTTATTTTAATTATTTTTATATCCCTTGAGTGTGTACAAAGTCTCCAATTTTCTCCCTCTTGGATTCCAACACAACAGGGACTGCACATGGGCTTATACTCTTCTTGATCAAGCCTTGATCTAAGAATTCTTGCACTTGTCTTGCCACTTCATAATTATGATAAGGGGTAAGCTTATAATCTACCTTATTAGGAAAAGATGCACCAGGGAAAAAGTCTATCTGGTGGCTTATCACTCTTCTAGGGGGTAAGGTTACTAGAGTTCCATCACTCACTATATCGCTGTACTTCACAAGCAACTCTTGAATCTCTGATGGAAAATATTATTTGACAAGATTCTCTTCCTCATTGGGATTTAGAACAATAGAATATCCTTCATTACCTTCATGCTTAAGGTCCTTTACAAACTCCTTTCAACTACACAACAAAATGCTAGGAGTCTTTGGTTGTGGCTCTTCCTCTTCCAACAAAGACTGAATCTTGCCAGTTCTACCTCCTTTCTTGAATGTTATGGAATTCTCCTTTCCATCATACACTAACCCATTTTCATACTGCCAAGGTCTTCCTAACACAAAATGGAAAGCATCCATTGGTAAGATGTCACAAAAAAACTTGTCCTTATAGCCTACTATTGAAAACTCAACCCATGTTTGTTCATTCACCAATACACTTTGGCCTTTATTGAGCCATGTCACCGTGTATGAATTCACATGGGGTACTTTGGTTAGATTGAGTTTTTCTACTACCTCCCCTGAGATGATGTTATCTGTGGAGCCCGAGTCACAATCACCTTAAAAACTTTTCCAAGGATCTTGCATCTTATCCTAAACAAAGCCCTCCTATATTTGGGTTCATCCTTAACTGGTTGCCTTATCAACACCCTCCTAAACATCATATTTTCACCCATCCCTTAATCTAGATGATCAATCTCAGGCACCTTAACAGTTGAAGTGTCCTCATGAGCATAGGAGACTCTCTTTTCATGATTTTATGTAGTAGGCTTCTCAAGGCATCTATATGATGGGTGGCCTAATTGACCACAGATGTAACACTTCATACTTGCAAAGTATGAGTTACTTCTTGGGGCAAGTGCACACCTAGGCTAACCTCCATGTTTTTGTCATATTTTGGCTTGTACTTGAAATTGGCCAAGACAAGATAGTTAGGTTATTTTTGGACCTTAGAAGGTCATTGCAATGTGGGCTAGATGAGTTAGTCATTAGGACTAAGGTCACCAAATTAGCCAATGTTAGTAGTTTTTAAATTCTTAGTGTTAGGAGTTTGAGTTAGAGTCTTCAATGTGTCTTAAACACATAAATGATGTCATAGAGATGCCATATGGTCATAAATGGTCTTGGATCCTTGAAATGAAGAGGTTAGAGGTCCTAAAACTCAGGTAGGAGGCATAATGGAAAAGATGCCAAAAGTTGCTAAAATGTTGCTATGACAACATTTGCAATTATTGCAAATGTTGCATGCAACTCGGTTATCTTTGGATACCCTTATGAATAGGAAGTGGGAATCGACCAAAATTCCCTAGAATAATTGAGATGGCATCTGATATGACCCAAGACCCAAACCAAAGTGCAGTGATACATTGTAACAATATTTTTTGAAGAGGAAAAAAGAGCTCTGCAACTCTGTATTCAGGAATCCCAAGCATTTTGTTGTGACAGTCACATGTAATGGATTGAAAGACTGAAAATAATTGTTGTTTTCTGTTCCTAGGATAGTTTTAAGCATCTTTCATTAATTAAGCTAGTTGTTTAGAGGTAGTGTAAGGTCTTAGATAAAATACTTTGTGTTTTGTGTGTTCACTGGTCCTGTCCTGACCAGTCATTCAATTCATGGCTCTCCCATGAAACCTAAGCATGGGCTCTTCCTAAGGATAGATGGAAATTTTAGGGGAGTCAATGGTCTATATATATGTAGAGTTAGGATTCAGGGAAAGTTGATTTTCTATTTTTAGTTCCAAGCCCTAGGTGAGCATGCACTGTCAAGTTAGTGGTTTGGAGGTGAAATAGTGAGCATTCTTAAGCAGGGTAGTGAAGTGCTGTATGGACTAAGTGCAGTTTTAGTTAGGAAATAGTCATATATTTACATGGTAGGAGATTCTAAACTATATCAATCCATTTGTTTAAGTTTTGAGCAATTTTTGCATTGTGTTGCAGACTGTCCTAGAAATTAGGCCTATTAGCCCTGTTGATCCTAGTTTGTAGTAACCCTATGTACGGAGGACTTCTGAAACTAAAACCTTCAAAATATCTTGTAAAGTGATAGAGGGTATCTAAATGTGTGATTTTTTTTTCAACTTCTTTGGGAAATTTTTGAAGGAAGTGGGAAAAAAACACTGTAAAAGGCTACAAGGAATAGGTCTCAATTAGGATTCCAAGTGATTGAATCCTTGAACCCGGTAAAGACCAAGTTGAAGATCCTAGTAAATGGAATCAAATGGGATCAAATGGACTATCTAATGATGATGGACACCCCTACAATGATTCATGAATACTAGAGTGGAGTTGGCACTTAGATCCTTCTAAGTGTAGGAGAGGAAGTGAAGTAACTACTAGGGTGTTAGTGTTTCAAAGGTGAAGCACAAAGTGTGAGACTCTTAGAGAAGATTTGGATTAGGACTTAGTTAATCATCTAAGCCTAATAAGGACCTAGAGGAGATTAGGATCCTTGAAGAAGACAAAGACGATCTTCTTAGTCAATTGTGCAAGCAAGCCCTTGGAACACTTACATCATATTGGTAGCAGGGCTTGATTAAAGATCAGGCTTGTGGTGGATGTTTCAGCCTACTAAGTCAGTGGGAGAGAATACACCTAGAAGTTTAGAGAAATAAAAAACTATGGTGACTAACACTGAGTTAGCCAAAAAGGTGGATGAGAAAGAAGAAGACAAGTTTTTGAGAGATAGGTTGTCTCAAATGGACAAACCTGAGAAGATGAAAGATAAGATAGATCAGAAAGAAGAAGAACAAGCCAAGGAAAAGGGAGTGGATGTAGAAGAGGAATTTCCAACACCTGACCCTATCAATGACCAAGAACCCTTCTTAAAGGCATTAAAGGCTTTAAGTGGCAAAGCTTTGGAGGGTGTACCACTTTTTAGTGGACAAATTGATCTAGATTCAGTTGTGGATTGGATTGACAACATAGAGAACCATTTCAAATGTGATGGTACCGTAGAGGCCCAAAAAGTGAGTGTGGACAAGTCAAGGTTGAGAAGATCAGATCTCACATGGTGGAAGTATGTTCAACTAACAGGGAGAAAGAAGGAAAGAATCTTATACTCTCATGGAAGGGAATGGCGACTAAAGTCAAGAAGACTTACTTACCTGATGATTATGAGGTTTAGCTGCATAGGAGAAGACACATTCTTAGAAAAAAATATTTGGATGTCCAAGCATACATCGAAGAGTTCCAAAAGTTGTGCTTAAGGTCAGAAGTGGTGGAAGATGAAAGCATCAAGCTAGCTAGATACTTGAATGGAGTCAAGTGGTCTATTCAAGAAGATACGAGTCTTGTGAACTTCAAAACCATTCACCAATTTTATCAAATGGCCTTGAAGATAGAGGGGGAAGGAGAAATAAAACAAGAGAAAGCCTCCAAAGGAAGAGGTAGAGGAAGGGATAATAGGAGAATTCAAGTACACTGAGTAGCAAGATGGAAGTTCTAGTAGAGGTGGAAGAGGAAGGAACTCATGTTTTAGAGGAAGAAGTGGTGGAAAAGGAAGAGGCAATTAATTTTCCAATATGAAATGTGACCATTGCAACCAAATGGGACACCCTGCCTATAGGTGTCCAGAGAAGGGTAGTACTTCTCAAGGAGGTAATAAGAGAACTAATTTAGTTCATGAAGAGACAAAAGCAATAGAGACACACTCTGAGGTACCACTGAATTTTGAAGAAGGTGAGAACCTCATGATGAGGAGAACACTGATCAAGAAGGCAGTCAAGGAGGAGCCAAGCCAAAGAAGGTACCTATTTAGAATCTAATGTAAGGTGATGGGAAAAGTATGTAGATTCATTGTAGACTTAGGGTCTACTGACAAAATTGTGTCAGAAGAAGCAGTCAGCAAGTTAGGAATGACAAGGATACCTTATACGCATCCTTACAAGGTCACGTGGCACAATAAGGGACAACATTTATTACTCAATGAGAAAGCATGGGTAGAGTTCTCTATAGGGAGATATAAGGACAAGGTTCTATATGATGTGCTGCCCATGGATGTATGTCACTTGCTCATAGGAAGGCCATGGAAATTTGACTGCCAAGCTATCCATGATAGAGTGAAGCACTCCTATACATTCAAGAAGGATAAAGTAACTTTCAAAATCCAATCATTTCTCGAAGATGCAAATGTGAAGAAAGTAGGTCCTAATATGTTTATGGTGGGTGAAAAGGAATTCATAGAAGCCATGGAAGAAGGAGAAGGAGTTGGCTATGCATTGGTGCTAAGGCCAAGAGAAAAGAATGAAGAAAAAGGAGTTAAGAAATTAGAGATACCTAAGGAGATACAAAGTATGTTGTAGACTTATGAAGGCATAGTAAGTGATGGACAACCATCAACATTACCCCCTAAAAGAGCCATAAGTCATAGGATAGACTTTATACTTGGAGCTATCCTTCTTAACAAGGCAGCCTACAAGATGACACCTCAACAAAATGGGGAAATTGCTAGGCAAATAGAAGAACTCCTTAACCAAGGCCTTATCAAGAAAAGAATTAGCCCTTGTGCAGTACCTACTATCCTAGAACCAAAGAAAGGAGAAACATGGAGAATTTGTACTGATTCAAGAGCCATAAATAGGATAACCATTAGGTATAGGTTTCCCATACCTAGGATTGAGGACCTAATGGATTGTCTAGGTGAAGCTAAGTACTTTAGTTAGATAGACTTGAAGAGTAGCTAGCACCAAATTAGGATACATGAGGGAGATGAATGGAAGACAACATTCAATATCAATGAAGGTTTGTATGAATGGCTTGTCATGCCATTTGGACTGTCTAATGCCCCCTCCACATTCATGAGGCTCATGAATGAAGACCTCAAAGACTACATTGGAAAATTTGTAGTAGTATATCTTGATGATATACTGATTTATAGTAGGACAAGAGAGGAGCATCTTCAACACCTTGAGACTTTCTTCAAGAAGCTACATAAAGAAAAGTTGATGATCAACTTGGAGAAATGTGAGTTCATTAAAATAGAACTAGTGTACCTTGGGTTTGTTCTCTCTCATGGCAATCTGAAAATGGACAAGATTAAAGTGGAAACCATCATGAATTGGCCTACTCCAAGGACAGCAACAAAGGTAAGAATTTTTCATGGCCTTGCTCAGTATTATAGGAACTTTATAAGGCATTTTAGTGCTATTTCTGCTCCTATGTTGGACACAATCAAATGAGGAATGAAGACCAAGTTTGTATGGAATAAACAAGCCACTAAAAGTTTTGAGTTGCTAAAAGAAAATATTTCTACCCAACCTATCCTAGTCTTGCCAAACTTTGAGAATCTTTTCACCATTGAGTGTGATGCAAGCAATGTTGCTATTGGAGTTGTCGTAAGCCAAGAGGGCAGACTAGTAGTATTTCAATCGGAAAAGTTGAGTGAGGCCAAGAGGAAGTATTCTTCCTATGACCTTGAAATGTATGCATTGGCTTAGGCTTTAAGGAAATGGAGACACTATTTACTCGCCAAGGAGTTCATAGTCTACTCGGATAATCAAGCTTTAATTTTTTTGAATTGTCAAGAGAAGTTGAGCCACAAGCACATGAAATGGGTGGAATACTTACAAGCTTATACCTTTAATATCAAACACAATAAAGGTGTCCTCAATAAAGTGGCAGATGCATTTTTTAGAAGAGCTCTTACCATCCAAGAGATTCAATTGAATAGCATGGGAATATATCATTTAAAAGATCTATATGATGATGATGAGGATTTTGCAGACATTTATAAGCTATGTATTGAATACAAAAACCATTTTCATAGTAAGTATGTTGAATACACTTTGCAAAGTAATCTTTTTTTAGAGGGAAATCAGTTGTGTGTCCCTAGAGGGTCTATTGGGGAGAACTTAACCCAAGAAAAGCACAATGGTGCATTGAGTGGTCACTCTAGGAACACTAAGACCCAGGAACTTGTTCAAAGGTTCTATTATTGGCCAAGGATGAATGTTGATGTTAGGAGGTATGTGGAAAGTTGTAGTTTATGTTAAAGAGCAAAAGACACTTCTTCAAATGTAGGCCTTTATCGGCCACTACCTATTCCCACTGGGCCTTGGGAATGTTTGAGCATGGGTTTTGTAGTTGGGTTACCCAAGACAAAACAAGGCATGGATAGTGTTTATGTAGTTGTGGACAGATTCAACAAGATGGCTCACTTTGTGACATGAAAGGCCACTAATGATGCTAGCCAAATAGCCTCTCTCTTCTTCAAAGAGATAGTAAGAATCCATGGGTTGCATATGAGCATAATGTCAGATAGAGACACTAAATTTAAGAGTCATTTTTGGAAGACTTTTTGGCAAAGATTGGGCACTAATTTATCCTTTGGGTCTGCATACCATCCCCAAACTGATGGTCAGACCAAAGTGGTGAATACAAGCCTTGGAAATATACTAAGATGCTTGACCAAGGAGTATGGAGAGCAATGGGATCAATTGATTGGGCAAGCTGAGTATGCCTAAAATGATACCATCAATAGATCAACAGGGAAGAGCCCCTTTGAGATAGTATATGGATTGCATCCTAAAGGAGTCTATGAGTTGAGAGACTTGAACGATGGAGTGAAGGAAAGTGGATATGTAGATGATTTTTTTTATGCAATGCAAGAGACACATGAAACAGTCTGGAAGACTTTGACAGAGAATACATTGAAACATAAAACCAAGGTTGATGAGAGAATGAGAACTGTTTAGTTCAAAGTGGGTGACATGGTCATGGTGCATCTTAAAAAATCAAGACTTCAAAATGGAGTACCACACAAGTTTCATAAGAGAAGGATAGGTCCATGTCCTATCTTAGCTAAGTATGGAGAGGATGCATTCACAATTGAACTACCGAAAGATAGTGGACTGTCACCTATTTTCAATATTGCAGACTTAGTCCATTACAAAGGACCATAGCAAGACATGGATCAGAGTCTCCAAGAAGTGATCAAAGATGTGGAAGATCTTCAATTACCCCCTACTACAATCACAGGAGCTGATGGTGTATTGGATACTAGAGTCTACAAATAGACTAGAACCAAAGCCTACAAGGAACACTTGATAAAGAAGCATGATCAAATGGATGGTGATGTAGTATGGGTAAAAGAATAAGAGTCCAAGAAGATGGGGATTGATCCAAGCATCCTCAATCTAAGGGTGGATTGAACTTTTTGTTTTGGGGAGGATGGTGCAGGAGCACACGTAGGCTAACCTCCATGTTTTTGTCATATTTTGGCTTGTACTTGACATTGGCCAAGTCAAGATAGTTAGGTTGTTTTTGGTACCTAGAAGGTCATTACAATGTGGGCTAGGTGAGTTAGTCATCGGGACTAAGGTCACCAAATTAGCCAATGTTAGTAGTTTTTAAATTCTTAGTGTTACAAGTTTGAGTTAGAGTCTTTAATGTGTCTTAAACACATAAATGATGTCACAGAGATGTCATATGGTCATAAATGGCATTGGATCCTCAAAATGAAGAGGTCAGAGGTCCTAAAACTCATGGAGGAGGCATAATGGCAAAGATGTCAAACATTGCTAAAATATTGCTATGACAACATTTGCAATTATTGCAAATGTTGCATGCAACTTAGTTATCTTTTGATCCCCAGATGAATAGGAAGTGGGAATCGACCAATAGTCCCTAGAATAATGGAGATGGCATATAATTTGACCCAAGACTCAAACCAAAGTGGAGTGATACATTGTAACAAGATTTTTGGAAGAGGAAAAAAGAGCTCTGTAACTCTGTATTCAGGAATCCTGAGTATTTTGTTATGAAAGTCACATGTAATGGATTGAAAGACTAAAAATAATTGTTTTTTTGTGTTCCTAGGATAGTTTGAAACATATTTCATTCATTAAGCTAGTTGTTTAGAGGTAGTGTAAAGTCTGAGATAAAATATTTTGTGTTTTGTGTGTTCACTGGTTCTATCATGACTGGTCAGTTAATTCATGGCTCGCCCATGAAATCTAACCATGGGATCTTCCTAAGTATAGATGGAAATGTTAGTGGAGTAAATTTTCTATATATATGTAGAGTTAGGTGTCAGGGAAAGTCGAGTTTCTATTTTTAGTTCCAAGCCCTAAGCAAGCATGCATTGTCCGGTTAGTGGATTGGAGGTGAAACAGTGAGCATTCTTATGCAGGGTAGTGAAGTAATGTATGGAATAATTGTGGTTTTAGTTAGGGAATAGTCATAGCTTGACATGCTAAAAGGGTTGAAGTTATATCAATCCATTTGGTCAAGTTTTGAGCAAGTTTTGCATTGTGTTGCAGACTGTCCTAGAAATTAGGCCTATGAGCCCTATTGATCCTAGTTTATAGGAACCCTATGTATGGAGGAATTTTGAAACTAAAACATTCAAAATCTCTTGTAAAGTGATAGAGGCTATCTGAATGTGTGATTGGTTTTTCAAATTCTTTGGGAAAGTTTTGAAGGAAGTGGGAAAAACAAACTATGTATAAGGCTACAAGGAATAGGCCTCAATTAGGCTTCCAAGTGATTGAATACTTGAACCCGGTAAAGACCAAGTTGAAGATCCTAGTAAATGGATTCAAATGGGATCAAATGGATTATTTACATGATGATGGACACCCCTAAAATGATTCATGAATGCTAGAATGGATTTGGCACTTAGATCCTTCTAAGTGCAGGAGAGGAAGTGAAGTAACTACTAGGGTGTTAGTCTTTCAAAGATGAAGCACAAAGTGTGAGACTCTTAGAGAAGAGTTTCATTAGGACCTAGTTAATCATATAAGCCTAATAAGGACCTAGAGGAGATTAGGATCCTTGAAGAAGAAAAAAAATATCTTCTTAGTCAATTGTGCAAGCAAGCCCTTGGAACACTTACATCATATTGGTATCAGAGCTTGATTAAAGATCAGGCTTGTGGTGGATGTTTCAGCCTACTAAATCAGTGGGAGAGAATACACCTAGAAGTTTAGAGAAAGAAAAAACCATGGTGACTAACGCTAATTTAGCCAAAAAGGTGGATGAGCAAGAAGAAGACAACAAGTTATTGAGAGAAAGGTTGTCTCAAATGGAACAACTCTTGGGAGAAGTCCAAGACAAAGCTGAGAAGATGAAAGATAAGATAGATTAGAAAGAAGAAGAAGAATAGATGAAAAAGGGAGTGGATGTAGAAGAGGAAGTTCCAACCTCTGACCCTTTCAATGACAAAAAACCCTTCTTAAAGGCATTAAAGGCTTTAAGTGGCAACGCTTTGGAGGGTGTACCACTTTTTAGTGGAAAAATGGATCTAGATTTAGTTGTGGATTGGATTGATAGCATAGAGAACCATTTAGAATCAGATGGTATCACAGAGGCCCAAAAAGTCAGTCTGGCCAAGTCAAGGTTGAGAGGATCAGCTCTCACAAGGTGGACGTTTTTTCAAACTGAGAGGGAGAAAGAAGGAAAGAGTCTTATAGTCTCATGGAAGGGAATGGTGACTAAAGTCAAGAAGACTTACTTACCTAATGATTATGAGGCTCAGCTACATAGGAGAAGACACAATATTAGAAAAAAAGATTTGGATGTCCAAGCATACACCGAAGAGTTCCAAAAGTTGTGCTTAAGGTCACAAGTGGTGGAAGATGAAAGCATCAAGCTAGCTAGATACTTGAATGGGCTCAAGTGGTCTATTAAAGAAGATATGAGTCTTGTGAACTTCAAAACCATTCACCAATGTTATCAAATGGCCTTGAAGATAGAAGAGAAAGGAAAAAGAAAACAAGAATAAACCTCCAAAGGAAGATGTAGAGAAAGGGATAATAGAGGAAGAAGAGGTGGATATGGTGGAAGAAGTTTAGAATCAAGGACACAAGGAGAATTCAAGTATATTGAGTAGCAAGATGGAAGTTCTAGTAGATGTTGAAGAGGAAGGAACTCAAGTTTTAGAGGAAGAATTGGTGGACAAGGAAGAGGCAATTACTTTTCCAATATGAAATGTTACCATTGCAACCAAATGGGACACCCTGCCTATAGGTGTCTAGAGAAAGGTAATACTTCTCAAGGAGGTAACAAGAGAACTAATTTAATTCATGAAGAGACAAATGTAGAAAAAACACACTTTGAGGTACCACTGAATTACAAAGAAGGTGAGAACCTCACGATGAGGAGAACATTGATCAAGGAGCCAGTCAAGGAGAAGCCAAGCCAAAGAAGGTCCCTTTTTAGAATCAAATGTAAGGTGATGGGAAAAGTATGTAGATTCATTTTAGACTTAGGTTCTACTGACAACATTGTTTCAGAAGAAGCAGTCAGCAAGTTAGGAATGACATGGATGCCTCATACCCATCCTTACAAGGTCACATGGCTCAATAAGGGATAGCATGTCTTAGTCAATGAGAAAGCATGGGTAGAGTTCTCTATAGGGAGATATAAGGACAAGGTTCTATGAGATTTGTTTCCCATGGATGCATGTCACTTGCTCCTAGAAAGGCCATGGATATTTGACTACCAAGCTATCCATGATGGAGTGAATAACTCCTATAGATTCAAGAAGGATAAAGTAACTTTTAAAATCCAATCATTGCTAGAAGATGCAGATGTGAAGATAGAAGGTCATAATGTGCTTATGGTGAGTGAAAAGGAATTCATAGAAGCCATTAAAGAAGGAGAAGGAGTTGTCTATGCATTGGTGCTAAGGCCAAAAGAAAAGAATGAACAAAAAGGAGACAAGAAATCAGAGATATGTAAGGAGATACAAAGTATGTTGCAAACTTATGAAGGCATAGTAAGTGATGGAAAACCGTCAACATTACCCCCTACAAGAGCCATAAGTCATAGGATAGACTTTATACCTGGAGCTACCCTGCCTAATAAGGAAGCCTAAAAGATGACACCTCAACAAAATGAGTAAATTGCTAGGCAAATAGAAGAACTCGTTAACCAAGGCCTTATCAAGAAAAGCATTAGCCCTTGTGTAGTAACTACTATCCTAGTACCAAAGAAAGGAGTAATATGGAAAATTTTTACTGATTCAAGAGCCATAAATAGGATAACCATTAGGTATAGGTTTCCCATACCTAGGATTGAGGACTTAATGGATTGTTTAGGTGAAGCTAAGTACTTTAGTAAGATAGAATTGAAGAGTGGCTATCACCAAATTAGGATACATGAGGGAGATGAATGGAAGACAACATTAAAAACCAATGAAGGTTTGTATGAATGGCTTTTCATGCCATTTGGACTATCTAATTCCCCCCTCCACATTCATGAGGTTCATGAATGAAGCTGTCTAAGACTACATAGTCAAATTTGTAGTAGTATATCTTGATGATATACTGATTTATAAAAGGACAAGAGAGGAGCATCTTCAACACCTTCAGACTATCTTCAAGAAGTTGCATGAAGAAAAGTTGATGATCAACTTGGAGAAATGTGAGTTCATTAAAAAAGAAGTAGTGTACCTTGGGTTTGTTCTCTCTCATGGCAATCTAAAAATGGACAAGAGTAAAGTGGAAGCCATCATGAATTGGCCTACTACAAGGACAGAAACAAAGGTTAGAAGTTTTCATGGCCTTTCTCACTATTATAGGAAGTTTATAAGGCAGTTTAGTGCTATTTGTGCTCCTATGTTGGACACAATGAAACAAGGAATGAAGACCAAGTTCATATGGAATGAACAAGACCCTAAAAGTTTTGAGTTTTTGAAAGAAAAGTTTTCTACCCAACTTATCCAAGTCTTGCCAAGCTTTGAGAAGCTTTTCACCATTGAGTGTGATGTAAGCAATGTGGCTATTGGAGCTGTCCTAAGCCAAGAGGGCAGACCAGTAGAATTTCATTCAAAAAAGTTGAGTGAAGCCAAGACAAAGTATTCTTCCTATGACCTTGAAATGTATGCATTGGTTCAGGCTTTAAGTAAATGGAGACACTATTTACTCCCCAAGGAGTTCATAGTCTACTCGAATAATCAAGATTTAAGTTTTCTGAATTCTCAAGAGAAGTTGAGCCATAAGCACATGAAATGGGTGGAATACTTACAAGCTTATACCTTTAATATTAAACACAAGAAAGGTGTCCTCAATAAAGTGGCAGATGCATTGTCTAGAAGAGCTCTTACCATCCAAGAGATTCAGTTGAAGAGGACGGTAATAGATCATTTCAAAGATTTATATGTTGATGATAAGGATTTTGCAAACATTTATAAGGTATGTGCTGAATACAAAAACCATTTTCATAGTAAGTATGATGAATACACTTTGCAAAGTAATCTTTTGTTCAAGGGAAATGAGTTGTGTGTCCCTAGAGGGTCTATTTGGGAGAACTTAATCCAAGAAAAGCACAATGGTGCATTGAGTGGTCACTTTGGGATCACTAAGACCCAAGAACATGTTCAAAGGTTCTATTATTGGCCAAGGATGAATCTTGATGTTAGGACGTATGTGGAAATTTGTAGTGTATGTCAAAGAGAAAAAGGCACTTATTCAAATGTAGGCCTTTATCAGCCACTACCTATTCCTACTAGGCCTTGGGAATGTTTGAGCATGGATTTTGTAGTTGGTTTACCAAAGAAAAAACAAGGCATGGATAGTGTTTATGTAGTTGTGGATAGATTCAGCAAGATGGCTCACTTTGTGCCATGCAAGACCACTAATGATGCTAGCCAAATAGCCTCTCTCTTCTTCAAAGAGATAGTAAGAATCCATGGGTTTCCTATGAGCATAGTGTTGGATAGAGACACTAAATTTATGAGTCATTTTTGGAAGACACTTTGGAAAAGATTGGGCACTAATTTATCTTTTGGGTCTGCCTACCATCCCCAAACTGATGGTCAGACCGAAGTGGTGAATATAAGACTTGGAAATATATTAAGATTCTTGACCAAGGAGTATTTATAGCAATGGGATCAATTGATTGGGCAAGCTAAGTATGCCTACAATGATACCATCAATAGATCAACAGGGAAGAGACCCTTTGAGATAGTATATGGATTGCATCCTAGAGGAGTCTATGAGTTGAGAGACTTGAAGGATGGAGTGAAGGAAAGTGGATATGAAGATGATTTTTCTTATGCAGTGCAAGAGATACAAGAAACAGTCTGGAAGACTTTGATAGGGAATACCATGAAATATAAAACCAAGGTTGATGAGCAGAAGAGAACTGTTTAGTTCAAAGTGGGTGACATGGTCATGGTGCATCTTAACAAATCAAGACTTCAAAAGGGAGTCCCTCACAAGTTGCAGATGAGAAGAATACGTCCCTTTCCTATCTTAGCTAAGTATGGAGAGAATGCATTCAGATTTGAGCTACAGGAAGATAGTGGACTATCACCTATTTTCAATATTGTGGACTTAGTCAATTACAAAGGACCACAAAAAGACATGGATCAGAGTCTCCAAGATGTGATCAAAGATGTGGAATATCTTCAATTACCCACTGCTATAGTCACAAGAGCTGACAGTGTATTGGATACTAAAGTCTAAAAACAGACTAGAACTAAAGCCTACAAGGAACACTTGATAAAGAAGCATGATCAAATGGATGCTGATGTGGTATGGGTCAAAGAATCAGAGTTCAAGAAGATGGGGATTGATCCAGATATTTTCAATCTAAGGGTGGATTGAAATTTTCATTTTGGGGAGGATGGTGCAAAACCACACCTAGGCTAACCTCCATATTTTTGTCATATTTTGGGTTGTACTTGACATTGGCCAAATCAAGATAGTTAGGTTGTTTTTGGAACTTATAAGGTCATTGCAATGTGGGCTAGGTGAGTTACTCATCATGACTAAGCTCACCAAATTAGCCAATGTTAGTAGTTTTTAAATTCTTAGTGTTAGGACTTTGAGTTAGAGTCTTCAATGTGTCTTAAACACATAAATGATGTCATAGAGATTCCATATGGTCATAAATGGTGTTGGATCATCAAAATGAAGAGGTTAGAGGTCCTAAAAATTAGGGAGGAGGCATAATGGCAAAGATTCCAAAAGTTGCTAAAATGTTGCGATGACAACATTTGTAATTATTGCAAATGTTGCATGTAACTCGTTTATCTTTGGATCCCCTTATGAATAGGAAGTGGGAATCAACCAATAGTCCCTAGAATCATGGATATGGAATCTAATGTGACCCAAGACTCAAACCAAAGTGGAGTGATACATTGTAACAACATTTTTGGAAGAGGAAAAAGAGCTCTACAACTCTGTATTCAGGAATCCCGAGCATTTTGTTATGAAAGTCACATGTAATGGATTGAAAGACTGAAACTAATTATTTTTTTGTGTTCCTAGGATAGTTTGAAGCATCTTTCATTAATTAAGCTAGTTTTTTAGAGGTAGATTAAGGTCTTAGATAAAATATTTTGTGTTTTGTGTGTTCACTGGTCCTGTCCTGACCAGTTAGTCGATTCATAGCTCCCCCATGATATCTATCCATGGGATCTTCCTAAGGATAGATGGAAATGTTAGGCGAGTCAATGGTCTATATATATGAAGAGTTAGGAGTCAGGGAAATTCAAGTTTCTATTTTTAGTTCCAAGCCCTAGGCGAGCATGCAATGTCTGGTTAGTGGTTTGGAGGTGAAACAGAGAGAACTCTTATGCAGGGTAGTGAAGTACTATACAAACTATGTGCAGTTTCAGTTAGGGCATAGTCATATCTTGACATAATAGGAGGTTGAAAGTTATAGCAATTCATTTGGTCAAGTTTTAAGCAAGTTTTGCATTGTGTTGCAGAATGTCCTAGAAATTAGGCCTATTAGCCCTACTGATCCTAGTTTGTAGGAACCCTATGTACGAAGGACTTCTAAAACTAAAACCTTCACAATCTCTTGTAAAGTGATAGAGGGTATCTGAATGTGTGATTGTTTTTTCAACTTCTTTGGGAAATTTTTGAAGGAAGTGGGAAAAACACACTGTAAAAGGCTACAAGGAATAGGCCTTAATTAGGCTTCCAAGTGATTGAATCCTTGAACCCGGTAAAGACCAATTTGAAGATTCTAGTAAATGGATTCAAATGGAATGTCTACATAATGATGGACACCCCTGCAATGATTCATGAATGCTAGAGTGGAGTTGGAATTTAGATCCTTTTAAGTGTAGGAGAGGAATTGAAGTAAATACTAGGGTGTTAGTCTTTCAAAGGTGAAGCATAAAGTGTGAGACTCTTAGAGAAGATTTGGATTAGGACTTTGTTAATCATCTAAGCCTAATAAGGACCTAGAGGAGATTAGGATCGTTGAAGAAGAAAAAGAAGATCTTCTTAGACAATTGTGCAAGAAAGCCCTTGGAACACTTACATAACATCTACTTCCTCTTCCTCTGCTATGACCTCCTTGATTACCCCTACCTCTAGGATAACCCCCTCTTAACGTGCTTTCACTGCTATGCTATGTCATTTTTTTTTACCTTGGGTTCTTTTCTCATTTCCTCTGCCTTGGTATCCTCCTCTTTGACCTCATTGGTCCCTTCCTCTACCTCTACTTTTGAAGTTAGAATCTCCTTTCTTTCTATTCTTTTCTTCTACCCTTAGAGCTAGTTAATGACACCTCTAAACTGTGGTTGGTGTCCATAGAATAATCTCTTCTTGGATGTTCCATTTCAATCCACCTAAGTACCTTCCCACCTTGATTGATTCTTCTTCTTGTTTCTTGCACCTAAGAGATAATATCTGAAACTCCTCTGTATAAGAGGCCACATCCATGTATTTTTTTATTTTTTTTTTCAGATTTTGCCTTTTCCTATGGAGTTGAATTTCAAATTCCTCCTAGAAAATAATTTTCTTTTAGTTTGGTGGCCATGGCATTCCAATTGGCTATAGGCTACTTGCCCATTCTGATCCTCTCATCTTGAATATATTCACCCATGTTAGTGCTAACCCTCTGAGTCTTAACTTGGCCACCTTGAGCTTATGTGCCTCTCTCATTCCTTCATAATTAAAATGGTTCTCCATTCCTTCAATCCAATCCATCACTGGCTCAATGTCCATCTTCCCACTAAACAAGGGTACACCTTCTAATGCCTTCCCTCCTAGGGATTTTATGGCTTTTAAGAAGGGTTCTTCATTGAAGACAGGGTCTGGTTCAGGGATAATGTCTTCCTTAGAAATATTTTTACCCCTATCACTACTTTCAACATATTTTCTCCTAGCTACATTAGCAACTTCTTCTAGCCTTATCTTCATTCCTTCTAAGGCTTCTTCAAGGAGTCTATTCTTCTCCTTTTTCTTGTCCACTTATTTATCTAGTTATGCATTAGTCACCATGCTTGACTCTCCCACTCATTCACTAGTAGCTATAGAAATACACTATTTTCCCAAGTATTTAACTCACTCTGATACCAATCTGATGTAACTACAAGCCTTTCTCTCTACCCTAATTATAATTTTTTTTTTACACAGAAAACTTGTCTCTCTTCAACTACTCTTCTTCCAAAATCTCATCCAACCTTTTGCATAGGTTGAGGGAGGCTTCATAGTTGACCAAATCCCTATCTCAATGGTTTCAAACTGTTAAGAAGCCACTTTTCTCAAAAATCTAATCATGCAACAAATGTTGTCAATGTTGTCAATGACAACATTGACAACTTTTACAGCTTTTTGTGTTTTTCTTCCAAACTTGGTTACAAGCACATAAAACATAACCAAAATCCTATCTAAGGTATTTAAACATAAAATAGGTTTTCCAATCACTCCCTTGTCTAATTTGACCCTAAAATGCATAAATACAACTTTTGTCACCATGATTGACAATATTGACAACTTGGACAATTCTTGACACTTAGGTCCCAAATGACCTAATAAGACCTCCTAGCCTATCACACCACACTTTAGGACCCCTGGTCCTATTATTGCTCTAGTGGTTTGGCTAGGACCACTACAAGCCAAAATCACATAAGAAGCCCTAGGTTACCCTTTAGCCCTACCTAGGTGCTCTTGCACCACTCTGACCCCAAGCATGCTTCTGAGATAGTCAAAAGCATCTTGTGGGAAAGTTTTTGTAAATATATCTGATATCTATTCCTTTGTGCTAATATAATCTAGTTTAATATCTTTCTATGCTACCTTCTCCTTCAATAAATGATACTTAATATAAATGTGTTAAGTCTTTGAATGCCATTACATGATTCTTTGACATATTCACCACGCTAGTGTAGTCACAATGGATAACCACTGGCTCTTCAAAAATTATTCCAATGTCCTTCAGCATTTTTTAATCCAAACAAATTGTGTGCAATTTATTGCAGTAGTGACATACTCTAATTCAGCAGTAGATTGAGCAATATAGTTCTGCTTCTTAATTAACCAAGAAATCAGCCTTTTCCCAAGAAAAATGCACCACCACTTGTACTCTTTCTTTCATCCACATTACCTGCCCAATCAGCATTAGTATAAGCCCTCAAAATAAATTCATCTGATTTTTAATACCATAATCCATATTCTGTTGTTCCTTTCAAGTATCTAAACATTCTTCTCACAGCAACAAGATATATTTCTTTAGGATTTTCCTAATATCTTGCCACAATTCCAACTTCATTGGTAATATCTGGTATAGTGTGAGTTAGATATTATATACCACCAAACATAGATCTGTACTTTTTCTGAAAAAACACTTTAAGTCTCATCATTACTTGTCAGTTTGTATCCAGTCACCATAGGCATTCCAACATGTTTACTATCTTCCATTCCAAACTTATTCAACAATTCCTTAAGATACTTGGTTAGAGATATAGAAATACTATTCTTACTATGATTGATTTGCAAAACAATAAAAAAAATTATTTCACCAATCATTGACATCCCAAATTAATTTTCCATTTCTTTAGAGAACTTCTTACTTGTCTTTTCATTGAATCCAAAAATGATATCATCATAAAAAACTTCTATGATTAAGATTCCATCATCATCAATTGTTAAATATAAATTGATGTCTCTATTACCTATTCTATAACCAAGACAAAGTATATGCTTGTCAAGTTTTGCATACCATGCTCTCGGTGCTTGTTTCAGTTCATATAGTGCTTTCTTCAACTTACAAACCATGTCTTCATCTTCTATCAAAGGAAATCCATCAGGTTGCTGGATGTATAGTTCTTCTTCTAGATCGCCATTCAAGAAAGTTGATTTCACATTCATCTGATATACTTTAAAGTCTTTATGTGCATCATAAGAAAGAAATATTCTCACAACTTCCAACCTAGCAACAAGAGAAAATGTTTCTTCATAGTCTATGCCTTCTTATTGCAAGTAGCCTTTACACACAAGTCTAGCCTTGTTTCTTACCATTGTTCCTTCCTCATCCATATTATTTATGAAAAACCATTTAGTTCCTATCAAATTTTTGTTCTTAGGTCTTGGAAGAAAATCTTGATTATTGTTTTTCTTTATCTATTCAAATTATTCTTCCATAGCTTTTGATGACATGTAACTGATTGGATGTTTGACTATATTAGGTTGAAGATGATGCAAGACATTAAATCAGTTAATGGTTTGTATTGTCATTGATGTCAACTTGATATCATTTGTATGGTCATATACATAATGCCAAAGACTTAAGAGAATCAATAGAACAAAGGTTATGCTTTCAGCAAGGCATAAAAGTCAAGTATTCACCAAGTGATAGACTACATCGGCAGAGTGCACACCATCGGTAAAGACGGAGATAAAGTCATAGTGATGCCTAATGAGCAAAAGACAGTGTTTCCTGACGAAGAAAAATCACAGGATACATGATGAGAAAAAAATAGTGGTGCCTGACGAGAAAGATCCAATGATGTCCGATGGACGGAGATCCCAAAGCTAACTGAAGCTGCATCAACAGAACTGGCAGTTGTCACCGGCGATGAACTGCAGAATTGACTAACAGAACAGAGAGATCAGAAAATGAAAAAATATCTAGTTGGCAGAGCTAAAGGGTAGACTTAACTGGTTGTTTTATTTTCTTTATTCAACCGTAGTTAAGGAATTGATTTTTACAACTGGAAAGAAGATAACTACAAGATTAATTAGGAGTTAAAGCGATAAATCAATTTGGCTGGATTGTTTTTCATGCCAAGAATCAAGAATCAAGAACCTAGAATTAAGGGATATCATGTCTATTTAAGAGACAAGCATAATTCATTTATGCAAGCAATCAGATACACGGGGGAGTGAATTGATAGAAGATGCTGAAGAGAAATTTATGAAGGATAAACTTCATGTAGTACTGATCAATCAAGTTAAGGGAGAGCTAAAGAATTCTACAGACACTGACACATAGTGAAGCATAGCATCATAGAGTAGAAAAGGTTAAGTACAAAGGAATTGAATTGATACATTGATCAGAAAGATATTGTAATTAAATAGATCTGAAAATCTGCAATTCAGTTGCATTAGAAACATGTCATTTTATTTCAGTTTAACCATTGAAGCATGAAGCCTCTTAACAGAGCAGGACTTAACAGTTTGTAATTGAGGTATATCCTAATAGATTACCAGAAGGTTGAATCATGATAGTAGCATCGGTCTTACCTAAAGCCTATTGGCAGTCTAAGAAGAAGGCTGACTCAAGGATGGTAGTAAGATTAGCATAAAGCCTATTGACAGTCAAGAGACTGATTCAAGGATGGTAGCATAGATGCCAGATACTAAGTGACAACCTATGTATAAAAATCCTCTAACAAGGTCACACTT
>MU213259.1:185150-199639 GCA_018584345.1 Thuja plicata | reverse complement strand
AACTTATTGATTGGGATCTATCCGAGTCAAATGACTTACTCTACTTCCCAAATGACAATTCCATGGCCTTATACCTCAATGCGGTTGAACCCAATTCTTCCACCAATGAACTCACTCTGGACATGATTATAGGGGTAGGTGTTCAACCTCTTAATCCAAAAAATGAAGAGAAAATATACAAAAAATTGAGGTCTAGTGGTGATAACCACCATGTGGCAGTGCTAGACCCAAAAAGAGTAAAAATAAAGGATGTTTCCGAAGGTGAAAACCCAACTGTGGCACCTAAGGGAGAGAAGTTGGACACCTTGCCAGCTCATGAAGATGAAATATCACCTATACTTATTGAACCTACAGAAAAGGTCAACATTGGAACAGAGAAGGATCCTAAATTCATTCATTTAGTAGCATCTTTAAGTCCTTTGGAAAGAGAAGAGTTCATTACATTCTTTCAAGAAAAGCAAATCAACTTTGCATGGTCATATACTAACATGCCCAGATTAGATCCAAGTTTCATTATGCATCACTTAAATGTGAAACCAAGGGTTAAGCCTGTAAAGAAGAAGTTGCAAAAAATGCATCCGCACATAGCCATGTTAGTCAAAGCTTAATTGGAGAAATTTCTCAAAGAAGGATTTATAAGAGTAATAGCATATGCTGAATGGATCTCCAATATTGTACCAGTTACCAAACATGATAAAACAATAAAGGTTTGCACAGATTTCAGAGATTTAAACCTTGCTTTCCCAAAAGATGACTTTCCCTTACCTAGCATTGATGCTATTGTCGATCTCACGGCAGGTCATTCTATGCTTTCACTAACTAATGGATTTAGTGGGTGTAATCAAATTCGCATAGCACCTGAGGATTAAGAGAAGACAACTTTTAAATGCCCATGGAGTACCTTTTGTTGGAATGTCATGCCACTTACCAAAGAGCCATGACTACCATTTTCCATGATATGATGCACACCTTTATGGAAGATTATGTGGACAACATTTTAGCTAAGTCACATAAAAGAAAAGATCATCTATCCATACTTGACAAGATTTTTACAAGGCTAGAAAAATTCAAGGTGAGAATTAACCCAAAGAAATGTGCTTTTGGGGTACAATCTTGAAAACTCCTAGGATACATTGTTTCAGCAAAAGGCATTTAAGTTGATCCTGAAAAGGTACAAGCAATAATGGACATGGCAATTCCAAAGAATATTAGTCAAATGAGGTCACTTAATGGAAGACTTCAATCTATAAGAAGATTCATTTCTCAATTGGCGGAAAAATGCCATTCGTTCACCAGATTACTACATAAAGACACCATCTTCACATGGGATGAGGAATGTGACAAAGCCTTTTTATTGTTGAAAACATACTTGATGAATCCTCATATCTTAATGTCACCAATTCAAGGGAAACCTTTATTAATATACATTTCATCAACAGAAATATCTTTAGGAGTCTTATTGGCACAAGAGGATGATGAAGGGAAAGAAAGAGCTATCTACTATCTGAGTAGAACCTTGATCAAATATGAATTAAATTACAGCTTCATGGAAAGGGCTTGCCTAGTAGTGGTATTTGCCTCTCAAAAGTTAAGACATTATATGTTGTTACATAAGGTGAAACTCATAGCTAAAATTGATCCCTCAAAATACTTACTCAGCAAAACAGCTTTAACTGGAAGGATTGCAAAGTGGGTCATGGTACTTAGTGAATTCGACATTGAATATGTTGATAGGAAAGCAATCAAAGGTCAAGTTATAGCCAATCAATTGGTTGAATATCCTCAAGATTATACACACCCTATACAAGTGGAATTCCAGGATTATGCAATTGTGAATATTGAAGCTAAGACATGGACTTTATACTTTGATTCCAGATCATATACCCAAAATGGTAGTGGAGCAGGCATTCTTTTGATTACACCACAAGGCTACCCAATCCCAAAATCTTACAAGTTATTGTTCCCTTGCACCAATAACATAGCAGAGTATGAAGCTTTGGTCATCAACATCAAGATAGCTTTGGAATGGAATGTCACAGAATTACAAGTCTATGGGGACTCTCAATTAGTCATTAATCAAGTTAATGATGAATATAATACTAAGGATGAAAATTTGTTTCCCTACAAGAACTTGGTAGACAACTGGAAGACGTATTTTGCCTTGATTACTTTTGTACAAATTCCAAGAGATAAGAATAGAGTAGCTGATGCAATGGCCACTTTGGCATCTTTACTTCAGCTACCCGATCAAAATGAAAAGTATGAGTTCTTGGCAGAAGAATTGGTGAAACCCACATTTGACCTACCTGAGACCCAAATTGTTGCCCTTTTACATGGACATGACTCCCCATGGTATGGACCTATCTATTCTTACCTCAAAAATCAAACCTTACCTATAGACCAAACATGCACTCAAAAGTGAAATTTCATAAGACAAGCAGCCCGTTATACTATCCTTTCTGACACATTGTATCATAGAGGTCTTGACGGAATACTCCTTAGATGTCTAGAGGAAGAGGAATCGAAATTAGCTTTACAAGATGTCCACAAGGGGATTTGTGGGTCACATTCAAATGGTTTAAACCTAGCTAAGAAAATCTTACGTATGGGGTACTTTTGGAAAACCTTAGAAAGAGACGCTTGTCAATATGTTAAAGTTTGCAAGAAATGTCAATACCATGGAAACTTGATTCATCACCGGCACAAGAATTAAACCCTTTTGTCACATCATGGCCATTCTATCAATGGGGTTTTGACCTGATTGGCATGATTTATGCACCTTCTTCAAACGGACACAAGTATATAATCACAGTGATAGAATACTTTACTAAACGGGTTGAAGTTGTTCCTTTATAACCTGCAATAGGAAAACAAATTTCCATGTTTATCCTAAATCATATCATTTTTAGATATGGAATTCCTCATGCTATCATCATGGATAATGGAAAATATTTTAAGAACAAAGATATTGATGAAGTTTGTGACCATTCCACATTACACATCACTCTTCATCCATTTACTATCCCCAAGGTAATGGACAAGCAGAAGCCACCAACAAAAACATCCTTAAAATCCTCAGGAGATTAGTTGGAAAATCAGGAAAGGATTGGCATCTTCAAATCAATCCAGCATTATGGGCCTATAGGACTAGTATTCGAACCCCGACAGGAGCTACACCTTTTTCTTTGGTTTATGGGGCTGAAGTTGTTCTTCCTTTAGAAGTTGAAATACCATCCCTCAGAGTTTCATTGCATGGATTAATAACAGATGAGGATTATAGAGTTTCCCACCTTCAACAATTGGAATTTTTGGAGGAACATCAAACTCAAGCTTATGATCATTTGAAAGTGTATCGGAATCGCATTTCCAAGAACTATAAAAAACATATCAAGCCAAGAAACTTTCAAATAGGAGATCTAGTATTGAGAGAAAATCTAAAAAATCAGGCCGATAGAGAAAATAAAGGAAAGTGGGAAGCAAATTGGCTTGGTCCTTTTGTCATTATTTCTTCATTTGGAACGGGGACCTAGAAATTGGCTGATTGTGATGGTGATGAATTGCTAGAACCTATCAATAGCATTCATCTTAAGAGGTTCCACACTTGATTTAGAGGAAAGAGTATCAGAATAAAGAGTATAAGTTGAAGAGTATCAGATGAGTCAAGCATCACCCTTGTACATGAGAAATTTCAAAAATACCAAAAAAAGGAGAAAAAATTTAAAAATACAAAAAAATTAGAAATTTAAAAAAGCCAAAAACATTTGAAAAAGAGAAAAAAGTGCCTTGGTGAAAACCTAGCAATAGGCACCTTGGTAGCAAGAAAATAAAAAAAGAGAAAAAGAGAAATAATCCCAAGAGGTGAAAACCTGGAAACAGGCGCCTTTTGTCCCTTAGGTGTTTCCTAGTTGCATTTGTACATATTACGGTTTCCTCATCTCACTTGTCCATATCCTCATTGCATCCGTCATTTACGCATTGCCCTAATGAAGTCTCAGAGCTGCATTTTGTCACATGATAGGTTCAGTTGCCTTAAGTTTCACTTTGGTCACATTTATCACTTGGGGGCACACATCATAGATTTTTTTGGTACCAACCGGATTCACTAGTGCAACATTTCGGTCACATGTCAGAAGCAAATTTCCAAATTTAGGAGAGACATTTTTGAACCTTTGATAACTATCATTGTTCAACCCTAAACAGTTTGATCACATAACATGATCCTTGAATCTCATTGCCTTATCTTATCAGGATTAAAAGTTTGACACACCTTAAATGATCAGATTATCTGGAATTCTTATTTGAAAATCTTGATACATTTCACAAACACTTGGAATTTTTGGTGAGTTTTTCATTAACCTTTTCGAGTCATGTTCTTTTTAGCTAATCAATGATGCTTCGGCTAGATTGGCAAGGATAAAAGACATGATGTTTTCTTAAGCTTCTGAGTGCCTATTTTGAGGAAGATTCTTTAACTTGTGTGAATTATTCTAAAGACATGGTCATCAAAGAACCATAGAGGACATTCATACAGGACGCAGGGTTAACCTTTGTTTGTTTACGCAAAAGGATACCTTGGTTATTTAGATTTTCCATATCTTAATACCAACATCTACTTCCAACATTGAATCTGATTAAATCGGTATTCATACTCCCATAGTTGGTCTTCCAACTAGTGAGAGTTGTACTTGGTTTTGTAGAAAGGGGTTACCACACGTGAGAAAGTCATATTCATATTCTTATGGTCACAGTGGCACCAGTAAGGATTGTATGGACTTCGAGTTCCACCACGCTCTATGATGACAATATATCTCAGTTTGCATTCCTTTCGCTTAGTTGCATTGCATTGCATATTGCATGTTAGGTTAATTGCATTTTTCATGTTAGATTAATTGAATGTTTCTCTTTAGCTTGTGTTCTCAAATTCTTAATTCTCAGATGGCTTGTCTTTCTAGCAATTTTCCAAGTTCAAGGTGGGGGACACAAAAGGTTGATCACATTTCATCAATTTAATGGTTTCAAATCATTCAACATGAGATTATCCTTTGCATTCATCATCATTAAATCATTACTCATTGTACATTCAAAAGATCAAAGAAAAGATTCATTAATCATTACTCATTTTCCATATCATCACTTAGAACTGCATCTCATAAATTAAATTTCATACATTCAAAAATACAAAAAAGATAGATGCATTTCATTTACCATAACACTAAGTATTGCATTCATTGCATTGCATAATCCATACATTGTTAAAATGAAAAACATATAGAGATAAATTGCATCCACATCATTTGCATCCATTTATCTATGTCCTACTCTAAGACATTTGCATCCATTGCACAATAGAAATAAATGCATCATAAAAACATATAGACATGCATAAAAGGAAATCTCATAACATCATCCAAGGAGCAATCAAAGATCATCATCAGATAAATGTCCATCATCAATGTCTATAGAATAATCAGTACATCAAAGGTACATCAATAACAAGGATATATCAATGGTCCATCAAGGTCTTGATCGAAACAAAATACATATGATACCACATCCTGGTCCATATCTGTCTCATAACCCAGTAGGGGCACCTGATCCATCTAAACTTGTGCCTGACCCACCTATGCCATCAGGATCTCTATCACCTACTCTATCCTATGAACCAGGAGGTGCCTGACTAGTGCTCACACTGGTCAGTAGTTGAGCCAGAGTGGCCAGAAACTGCTACAACATGGTCGTGACCTGATCTAATTTGGTTGTCACTGTAGTCATCCTAGCCTGTAATCCCTGCACATCTCACACTATATCATCTAACACTTGAGGTGCCTACAATGTTGGAGGACCCTATGGTGCCTAAGGTTCTAAAGGAACCTATGGTATAACCTGTGTTGTGCTGACCTGTGGGTCAACCTATGGTATCTGCTCAGGAACCTGTCTCACCTCCTGAACCCGTCTATGCCTCCGTCTAGCCCAATCTGCATCTACTCTCAATGGAGCCTGACCCTGTGGTCCTTGTGCACCTGCTAATCTCTGCCTAGGTTGTCTGAAACCACCACCTCGGCCTCTCACATGACCACCTCTCATCCGAGGCCCAGCTGCTCTCTGTACCTGTGGCACTCTTGGTGCTCTCTGGACTCTACGTCGGCGTGGTCTATTGTCATCATTTCCATCATCTCCACCATCTCCATCATCCTCAAACAACTTATCAACATCTGGGATAGGATTTGCCGGATCAGTGAATCTCATAAACCGATGTCGCAAGAACCACTCTCGATACTCAACAGACATCCTTGCGTCTACAACCTATCATAGCATGTCCCACACACCATATCCCAGCTGATCAATCTATAAGCAAGCTGACTGGTAGTCAACTTGTGTGCCCCACATCGATCTCTCTGCCTGTACTCGAGCATATAATGCCATACCCTATGGCATATCCTGAACACGGTCGAACTGGCATAATACTCTGCCGAAGAAAAACCTCTCAATAATCAAAGAGGACCATCCTATCATCCATCAAGGTGAAAACATGTAAGGTAACTCATCATCATCCTCCTGCCACCTCTCACACTGCAAGTACGACCTCCAAACCACCTGATCAATGTCATCAATAGTGCGTCTGCAAAAATCAACCTTGCCCAGACGATGTTGGACAATCATGCCATCATATAAGAATGCATATCGATACCCGTGAGCCTAGATCCGTGCTGACACTGGCTTAGTAATAGGGATATGCTCCCATGTCCACAACTGTAACAAAATTGCACCTACAGAAATCACTGCACTACGCCGATAAAAATTCTCATGCAAATCATGGTATAATTGTGCCTACACACAGGAACCCTAGTCCAATCTCCGTAGATGAGCAATCAGGTCCTTTATAATCTAGCCCCATCTGATTGCAAAACCATGTCCTCACCTATCTGGCAACAATAATCCTCCTATCACAGCTCCTAATAACGCTGGTAGGGTAGAAAATGAGGCAAACTGTGCCCAGGTAATGCAATCATCTGCAATGGTGTTATCTTCAAACACCCGTCTGCATACGCTGCTATCATATGCTGCATCATAATAAACCTACTCTCCATGAGTCAGGCTCCTCAGAAGTCTATATACATCCTCTGGCGTAATCATCATCTCGCCGAGAGGTAAATGGAAGGTATTATGGTTAGAGTGCCAACGCTCTGCCATAGCTGTCAATAAACCTCAGTTCAGCTGAAACTGAGGGAGAACTAAAAGGAAACTGAGACCACAAGTCTCAATAGTATGCCTCTCAGGTGGCATGAGCTCATCTACTAAATCAAAGATCCACATCGCAACTCCTCGCACCCGCAACTTGCGGTAATGCTCCTACATTTTGAAACAAAGTGCATCATGTTAGTTTTTCTCTTGATGAACCATTCTAAGTCAATCATAACACATTAAATATATCTTTGCTCTAACTTGAGTGTATCAACTTATTGCTCCTAACCTCTAAATCATGAGACACAAGGACAATTTGTAATCATTTTTAATCATACCTGAAGACCTATCAAACATTCATCATTATGACTTTTCTACAATCCTAAACACAATGAGACATTCTGGATGAACATTTTCTAGCTTGGAACCTAATTGCGTCATCTAGACGATCTATTGAACTAAGTTCATCTATTTTTCCTCTATCAAACTTTCATCTTTATGGTAGGTGGCACTTCACTAAGTGTACACGGATTTTAACGCTAGGCGGCTTTTAAACCTTCAAAAGAAGCTCTTTACTACACGGAGGCAGTGCTTTACCTCTTAGGCGGCCTTTTGCAAGCCTACACGGCTTTTGAATCATCATATGCGGCTTTTAAAACATGGAGTTTTTAGGTGGCGTATTACCTATTTTGGGTTGCAATTTTACCCTAGCTCCTTTGTGGCTAAGGATTGTGTGTACACGACTTTTCACAATGCGGATGCGGCTTTTAGCGGGCCTACGCGGCACTTAAACTCTCCTACGCGGCATTTTAGCTAAATTTTTTCTAAAAAGCAGTAAATGAAGCAATAAATGCAATTTTTCAAAGCAATAAATGCACTGAGATGGTTTGAACCATTCACCAGAGGCCCGTAGTCAGGTGGTCTCTGATATCTGCATGCTCGCTCGAATCTATGCTCTTGAATCAGGACCACCATCGTTATCAGTCGTCAGAGAATTAGAGCAAAATCTCAAATAGTAAAAAGTGAAAATGAATAGTAAATTTGGGTTTTTTAAACTATTTAAGCTATTTTAACCTAATTTTTGAGATTTTTGACCTAGTCGAACCTAATTTTCCTAATCTGCTCACTGGGGCATTTGTTCGACATCTTTTCACATCATCGTTTATCAGAAATGCTATCATCTTTGATCTATCCTATTAGCATTGTTCATCAAAAACTTTTACCTACGATCAAAATGATTCCATTTTTGAGGGGGCATCATCATATCATCAAACTGGTATTCTGTAGCATATCTTGTATCAAATTTGGAGCATTAAAATTTAAAAAAATTTCATATCAGGGTTTCATATCGGGATTTTCATATCGGATTTCATATTAGGGTTCCATATCAGGATTTTCATATCGCATTTCATATCAGGGTTCCATATCAGGATTTTCATGTCGGATTTCATATCAGGGTTCCATATCAGGGTTTTCATATCAGGATTTTCATATCGGATTTCATATCGGGGGTTTCATATTAAGTTTTCATATCAGCTCATCAGTATTAGCTCAATGATCAGGACAATCAAGCTTTCTTTGAATCAATGCGCATTGCACATCAATTCATTGAGGGGCATTTGTAGACACCTAAAATTTACCAAGTGTATCTCAAACATTTCAAATTATAAATCTCAGCCAAATGCTTCAAAATATCATCTCAATGCAAATCAAATGGACATTTAATCAATGGAAATCAAATAAACAAAATTCAAATCAAATTAAAAGATTAAATAATCATGAAATCAATTAATTAAAATCAAGCCTAAAGGGATTAATCAAATTATGCAATTGATTTTTCAATTGTATAGTTCAAATAAAAAAGATCAAAACCAACCCAATCACCCTTCCATGGCTAATTTAATCAAAAGATGGAATTATTTAAATTCCTAAATATCTTTGAGACAACCAACTTTCCTCTTTTTTCAAACACCTCAAAGCTTTTTGCTTAACCAAGCTTTAATCATGATCAATTCAATTTACCCCCTACCCTTGGGAAAATGCTATAAATATAGGCCATTTCCTTTGTGTTTGGGATCCAAGAATTCAAGATAAAAAGGCATCCTTATTATAGATATATTGAGAGCATATTGAGGAGCATTTGAGAGGTTTGAGAGAGTTTTTAGCATTTTCATTTCATTTAGCATATCATGTTTACGAACATTTTCTATTTTCTCTTATGATCTTGGAGCATTTTTAAGTATTTTGAGCATTCTAGCTAGATTTGAGCATTTGAATTTCATACATATCTCATTCTAGGATTGTCCTTGAGAGAGATTAAGCCTGAGAGCTCTCTTAAAAAAGCTTGGATAGATAACCATGAGATGATATAGTTTGCTAGTTTGAATTCTTAGATTAACTTGTTTATCTTTCCATAGAATTGTTGCTTTCATTCTTAATTTCATGAAGGTGTATTTTCTTGCACACACTTCAGAATCACTTCTTCCTCACTGTAAGTACCTCTAGAGTTTCTAATGCCAATAACCACCTTAGTAATTCTATGTACATATGCCCTAATGCTCTCATCTTCTCTCATTTTCAGTGATTCCATATTTGTCTTCTAGTTTTGTAACTTTGCATATTTTGTAAACTTATCTCCTTCATACAATGCCTCCAATCTTGTCCAAATCTCATGTGTAGAGTCCAAGTCTTTTACTTATGTGAATTCACCTTCAGAAAGTGCATTGATTAGTGATTCCCTTGTGACCATATTGCATGAAAATAGCTTCTTATCATCTTGAGTATCTTTCTCCAATTCATCCTCAGTTGCTATCTTTTCATTCTTCTTTGTGATCATGCAGTAGTCAATTCCCAAACATAGCAAATGTGTTCTCATGTTGTTCTTCCATCTGTCAAAGTTTTCAGGGTCAAATTTTGTACTATCCTTCCTGTAGTAAGTCATCTTCAGGTTCCCCTCAAGGTGTTAATATTTCTCTCTAAGGAACAACTTCTCTGATACCAATTGTTAGGAATAATTGTCCACAAGCACAATTGAGAGGGGGGGGTGAATCAATTGTGATATAGAATATTAAAATTTAAACTTTATAAACCAAAACTGCAATGAAAATGATAACAAAGTAAATTCCAACACAATAACACAATACTTGTTGTCGAGGAAACCTTGTTAAAGGTAAAACCCCAGTGGGAATTAGCACCCACAAATAATGTACTGAGAGTATAGTATCCCTGTTAAAATGTTTAGCCATGTTAGGAGCTTATTACAACAATACACTACGCTGTCCCTATTAGGAAACAGACCCTGTTAGGATTCAATAAAAATAGTAGGCTCACTACCCAGGCACACTGCCCAAAGAAGGCTAAAGTCACCCTCAAGGATTCACAATCCAAACAAGTGTATATAGAAAATATATAATCCAGTGAACTGTCTGATAGCAGCTGTCTTTGCTAGGTCAGTTCCAATGAAGTATTCTTATCACAAACTCTGATGTACATCCAACTAAAAAACAATCCTCTCATCTTACACTTGTCTTCCCATGTTAATCTCAACCTCATCTTTCCAAAAGAAAAGATCACTCATATATACCCTATTACAATAATTCATTAGGTCGGCCAATTAAGCTTTCCTAATACACAAATATTTAACTAGGTCGGCCAATTAGGCTTTCGTAATATACAAATAATTGTTTAAACCCTTGCTAAGATACACATGGTACCTATAACAAGTAAACATCAATTATAATCCATCATTTATATTCTAAGATCTGCAATCCACACTCACAATTCATAATACACCCTACATGTCTGAAGTCGTCCACCAGAATAGGTCTCCTCCAGAATATATGCAATAGCTGATGTCACTAGTACTTACACAATAATCGATTAGTAATGAACATTATTCAATGTATCCTCAGTCATCCCATAATCTCAAATTCACTGAATCATCTTCATCTGTAAGATATACATAAAATACAAAGACCTTCTCTATCAAGCATTACTGTCACGGTCTAGAAACTAGTCTTCACAAAATCATTTGTAACATCACCAATATGTAGCCTCTAGTCAAGCGACCTAAGGAATAAGGTCATCACACATCTTTCATAATATCCCTATCTTTGATCGTACTGAAACATCCATACAGTGTCTGTACACTTCTGTCAATCAAATAACCCATATGTTCTCTTCACAGAAACATATGTTGACATCAGTGACAAAACATGAATATCAACAACATGAATAGTAACCAAATATGATATCATCCAATAGTATATGTCGATCATCAACACATGCTGAGCAATAGTATATGTTGAGCATCAGTACATGTCGAGCAATAGTACATGTCGAGCATCAGTACATACCAAGAAAAAATACATGCTAAGTACCTTATCTTTAATGCATTTTAAATTTCTAAGGCTCCTAATGCTTTGGCTGGATTTCCAGAGGCTTACAAACTACCTATTCAACACAAAATTAACCTAAAAACATGCATCTAAGAAACTAGGGTGTCCATTCACCAATTTGACCCATTTTCCCTTCGATCATTACAAGAGTGAATGAACAAACACCTAACAAACCAACTTAAACAAATCAAAAATGTTCCTAAGGGCCTTTAACCCTAGGTGCTCCTACACCACTTCTAGTACATCTGGTCATCTAAACTTATTTGTGAATTCCCCTACCTTGGCCAACATATTGTGGAAATTTTGTATAATCAAATCATAACCCAAATGGAATTTTGCAAACAATTTTTTGTAGAAAAATAAAGGAAGCTCATCCTTTTGCAGCCACATATGATGGATAGCCAACCATCTGGCGTATACAAATGGTGCGAAAAGGGAATCCTTGAACTTAGTCATTCAATATCCTCCAATTTTTGTCTTCTCCAAGTAGCAAGGGAACATGGATTTTACATTGGCTACTGAAACATCCATGTCACCCTATCTCCACCTAATAGACCTAGTAATAGTGTAGGATAAAGACTCCATAAATGTATCAATATGTGGGTCATCATGTAGATTATATGATTGATCCTCGTCAATCACACTCATCAATTCATGTCTAATAGAAGATAAAATTGTTCCTATTAGGAAGGAAAACAATATTTTTCAGTGTCTGTTGTAGCTGGGCTACAACGACATGTAATATATCGATAGTCTCCTAAGATCCATTAGATGTCATGTGTGATGATCTAAATATATGAAAATATATAAATCTGCATTAGTTCATACATTAAATATTATTAAAAACCAAGTTCATATGTTTACATGTAAATTGAGATGAATCATTGTACTTGAACATTTCTTACATAAACATTATCTAATATTAAACATTTTAAAAATGAATTGCGTAAACATTATTTACATTAAAAACATTACGCACAAACATTAAACATTTCAGATATGTCCATTAAAAATTAAATATTAGGCATTAAACATTACGTAAACATTTAAAAACATTACATATAGACAATAAACATTAAACATTAAACATTACAAATTACATTGAATAAAGATGTTCATACATGGCTCAGAGTAAGAATAACTTGGGCAAAACATAATGTATACACGAGGTATGAACCAAAAACTTCAAAAAATAGCTACCAATTAGCAAGAGTTTTTAGGCGACTAATATGTCCCAAAATTAGGTCATGTGTACTATATACTAGGTAGGGATGAGTTTATTGTGATGAATGGGATATAAAATTTTATTGGGGGGAATGCTTGCTGGGTCATCTCTATAGTGACCTTAAAATTAATTCAAATTTCATGATGAGGCGAGCTTGGTAGTATAGGGGTAACTGTATTACATAAATGTGCATTGTAAAACACTACAATCACACAAATGTGCGTAACTCATAGCTCCCATAATGGTCGATATACGATTGTAAGATTCTATCTTGGTAGGATAGATGATAAATAGTATCCCAAGCTATAGGTGAGGAGGAGAATAACACATTAAGACAAATTTGCAGGGAGTGGAGCGGATTATGGATGGGGAGGAGGTGGAGGAGGAGATAGTGGATAGGACTCAAAGGAAGTGATATTAAGGTTTTTTCTAGGTTTAGATGTGAGAGTTTCTAATTTATTTTAGAGATAGTTGAAACCATAGGTGAGGACTTAAGAATAGCCACAAAAATAGGGAGAGGATGATCTATGGACACTCGTATAGCTTCTTTACATGCAAAAGTTGTCAGGATACAAGCACATTTGGATGCATGAAATATTTAAATTGACACATTACAGTCATAGATGTACATTTTTTTGATGAGGATGTATACAACTATATCATAATATGTAAGGGTTGAGGTATCCCTTTAGGCATTTTACATTTTCAATAGATACAAGTTTGTTTAATGGTTTAAGTTGTATTAGAGGTTTAATGATTTTTAAATGGTTTAAGTTGTACATTATAGGTCTAATAATTTGACTAGAATGGTTTAATGGTTTAATTTAATTTAAGTCATTTATACTAAATATTAAATTTAAATACATTCTAAACAATATATAAACATTAACTTTACAAAATAATATATAAAAATAAATATTTTTAGATAATAAAATATTAAAAAATATTCTTTTTACATAAAATTACAAAAGAACTTAAAAATTAAACATTTTTCCTAATACAACATTTAAAAACAATTGCTTTTCACATAATAACTATTAAAAAAAAAGTGAGCCCCTACCTAACACTCGATTGAGCATCCCTCAATAGCCCCTGTCACTTCGCAAAACTATCAATGTACAAATGACGGGCTTAAATGGAGCAGACAACTTATATGTTGGGGAATACTCAACCGAGTAGTACTCGGTCAAAGCTTGCTTGGCCGAGTATACCCAACCACATAGGCGCAAATGGGTGCCTATGTGGTTTTGACCGAGTACTACTCTGTTGGAAATAATCAAGACTAACCAAGTTACTGACAGGGGAGGGGTGAATCAGTAACTCTTAAAACTTTAAGTCATTTCAGCACTTGTATATATTTAACCATTCATTCATCTAATCTACTGCAAGCATGAAAATATAATCATTCATAACACATAAACACAAAGATTTGGTGACCCAAAAACCTTCCAAATAGAAAGTAAAACTCGGGTGGGGATGGTACCCACAAAACTTTGGTACTGTAGTATAAAGTTGGCCGGTTAAGGCTTACATTGATCTCTTCTGATGATCTGCCCTATTAGAAGCAATTAGGACTGCTAGGTCCACCTTGTTAGAGGATTTATAAACATACAATGAAGTATGCACTCTGTTAGGAGATTTATGAAAGACTGTTAAGTCTACCCTGTTAAAGGATTTACAAACTG
>MU213259.1:148040-165836 GCA_018584345.1 Thuja plicata | reverse complement strand
TTTGATGATTTATGTTGGTTATCAATACATGGATAAGAACTTTGCGCTCTTTCTATTATTATCTTGAAATGAAGATAGGAAGTAAGGACTCTTATTGGAAAAGTTTAATTGAGTTTTGATGGTGCAAATGAGTTGAGCATAGATAATGTTAAGGAGTAAACAAATATGAAAGAATAAATATGTTTAGTGGATGTGATAAGTTATGTATGCTTGTTTCTCTTCTAGGGTAAATTACGTGATAGTCGGTAAGGGAAAATTAATTCCACTAGTTCATTAATGTAGTTGGTTTTGATGTGAAATGGAATCAATGTAAATTGAAGTTGTAATGGAAATAGAATTTTCTCGATTAAGCAATAAAACAAAATATTTAATAATGGCAATTGAATTCATTAAGGGAACCTTAAGGAATGTACTTGTGAATGGTAACGATGTTATGTTAGAATGTTAAAAAAAAAAAAAATTGTTAATTGTAATTTTAGGTCATAGACTTGATTCCTTATGGGTTCCCTGGCGGGGACATTACACTCAACAATCGATATCATCGCTTTAGGCAGAAGATTGAGAGGGAGCGCTAGGGTTTTGATAGGAAGGGGAGGTGCAACGGAATTTTTTGAACCAGAGGGTGAAGAAAATGATGATGGTGGTGGGATGTTTTTCTTTTGTCTTTGTGCTGCACAATTGTTTGGTGGTTTTCTTTCCTATTTTTCTATTTCGTTGTGTGGTGGAGTTCTGGATTCACTTGGGGGGTATGCTGGCACCTGGTTTCATGCGTCTATTGGAGTATTTTTATTTTTCTCTAGTGGGCATGCTTATGGGCTTTTGTCTTCTATTGTCGTTTGGTGGTGTGTTGTTCTTGTTCATTTTTTAGGGCATGTGGGACATGTTTCTTGTGCATTAGAGCATGGTGGGCTTTGTAGTATGTTGGTATCCCCCTATTTTGTGGTTTTCATTTTTGGTTTCTCTTTGGTGGCATTTTTTCAGCTGCTTTCTTTGTGTTGGTTTTGGATAGGGCGTGGTCTTGGGCCATTTTTTGCAGCTATGAAGCTTTACTGATTGATCTATGGGGATTTTAGCCTTTGATCAACCTTGTGGTAGGAGTGGGTTCTCTTTCAGGCCTGGTGCTTTCTTATTTTCCCTTCTCTTTCTTGTTCTCTTTTAGAATCCACTAGTTGTTAGTTTTCAAGGGAACTCTAGGACCCATCTATGTTTTTGGTTGGGGGTTTCAACTATTTGTGGGGATTTTCTTCCCTCTTTCATAGAGTCATGCTTTATCATGTTTGTTAGTCTGTGGGCTCTTCCTGTTTCAGATCATATTCATTTTAGGAAGACTTCTATTGAGGGGAAACTTTCCTCTATAGAGGTGGGGCTCTCCTTGTTTGCTATGGTGTAGGGTTGGATCACATGACTTTGGTTTTCCCCTTTCCAATTTCCTATGGAGGTGGAGTTATTTCCTATTGAGGTGGAGTAATTTTGGTGGAAAGTGGTTTATTTTGGATCTTTGTCATTGTCTCCTAGTTGTGGCTACTCGAGTGTTGGGTGGAACATATTTTCAACTTCTCTTCTAGTCATTTACTCCTCTGCTACACCTATTGAGGTGGGATCTTGTCCTATAGAGGTGGAGATGAATTTTTTAGGAGAGGTTATAAATGGCTTGTGGGTTTCCCTTGATCCTAGCTTTAGATTAGTCTTGGGAGACATTTCAAAATGAACTTAAAGGTTTGAGGTACCATTCAAAACTCTAATCTAGTTTTGGGAGACATTATAAAACCCATTTCATTATTTAGTTATTTTTTTAATGTCTTCTCTTCTAAGGATGTTTTAGAAGGGTTGGGGTGTCTTTTGAAACCCTATAAGAGTTTTGGATGCTAATTAAAACCCATTGTGGTTGTGGGATCCAAGTGAAACCCCATGGTAGTTCAAAGAGCCCTTCAAAAGACCATAGTTTCAGTAAGGTCTTTGAAGATCAATCTTTTGAAGCAATTTTTTATGATGGTTTTGGGATCCATGTTAAAACCTAAGTTAAGGTTTGGGGAGCCTTTCAAAATTATTTGATTCTCTTTTTTTGAGATACTTTACCTTTGATGCGAGGCATTGGCCTTTATGTTCTGTTATTGGGGTAGCTGGATCTTTATTTGAATTTTATCTTTAAGTTGTCTTTTCATTGTTGGTTCTAGGATGTTGTTTTGTATTTTTTATGTTCTTGTAGCTCCTCTTCTTGAAGACTTCATATCTTACTTTCATCCATAGGCCTAGGGGTTTTAGACCCCTAGTCTTGACTTGACATGCTAGTGGCATTTTAGATCCCTTTCAAAATTTGAATGTAAAGGGTTTTGGGGCCCCTTCAAAACCTGCTTTTACCCTAATAAAAAATAATCGATATTAGATCCAATAAGAAACTGTGGTTAAATTGTGAAGAAATTAAAGAGAAAATGAAGAAGAAGATTAATGTGAAACTAAAAAATTGACAAGAGAAAACAATAGAATATAGAAGCTACTACTGGAAACTTTTATGGTGCAAAATAGTCTTGTAATAATAATTTAAGGGAAAACAAAGACCTTAACTATGATGTACGATGAAGAATGGAAGAGATTGGACAAGAAAGTGATAATGACTATAATTATTTTCCACTCAAACGATGTGATGAACAATTTTGCAATCAGGAAGAAAACAAAAGGTCTTTGGCATCATTTGTCTAACATGCATGAAATGTGTTCTACATCAAATATAAACTATCTAATGAATAAATTGTATAATTTTATGATGAAGGAAGACGAAACTGTGTCAAACAATTTAAATGCATTTAATACATTAATTCCTAGCTAGTTTCTATGAGCATAAACATAGATGATAAAATCAAGGTGATAGGAGTGGAATGAGACCCTAGGCCTATGGATGGAACCAAGGTATCAATTCTACATGGCATATTAATTTAACATGAATAGGCTTAACTACAATCCTAATGAGAGAGTTAAGAACTTAACTTTTATCATTTTTTTTTATGATTGATAAAATGTTATGAATTGTGTGCAAATGAACTATGCTTTAAGTAAGAGAAAAATGGTCACTTTCAACAATGTCAATGATATACAAATAATAGATGAATACAATAGCTTAGATCTAGAAAGAGGATATATAAGGAACTTCTTGATATAGAATAGACACAAAAATATTAGACATGGTTTGAAGGTGCCATGATCTGATGATGTTTATGCATGTAATTATTTTTTAATTTTACACTCAAGAGGTCATATAGGTGTTTATTTTTTAAAACTAGCGAAAAAGAGTTTGACATGGTTGAATGACATATTAGTCTAATGTTTTTGGCTTGTTTGAAATCTAGTTTTATCTGCCATTGTGTACTCTCTACAAATGTAACCCATTTTTCTATAGGTGTAAATATATAAATACATAAATAGCAAAAAATGGTTCTATTGTATAGGGTTTTTCCCAAGTAAATACTCATGTTAGTGTTCTCGCCTTGACAATAGTTATTATTGATGAAAAATAGAACTTGTCCTCCAAATTAAAAACCCTAAATCATAATAGAAATTTTTAATTGACAAGATGCATATACACCAAGATGAGAGCCAAAAACTGGCCTCTCAAATTTTTGCACCCCAATGATACTATAGAAAAAATAGTATACCATGCTTGTGTTATACTTATCCTAACATAAAAACAAATAGTAACTTTTTTTTACTCATTTCCATTACTGTTATTTTTTACTGTGTGACTCCAAATAAGGAATCATTTCTCATGTTCATACAAATCCAAATTTTCATCCTATATTCATGGAATCATCATCAAGATGTTGCCAAGATATTGAGGAGGTTGAATAAGTAATAATTTATGGATTTTTTTTCAATTAAATTAAATATTTAGATTTAATTAATTTTAAAATTTGAAATTATTTAATTATAATCACCTCCTCATTAAAACCATGCTAAACAATAGCTACAAAAAGACCTCCCTCAATTCATATATATCCATTAGGAATATAATAAAATGTATAAGGAAAATAGAAAATAATACAAAACAACTTGAGGAGTTAATTGAAAGGATGAAAGGGGGATAGGGACCTAGTTAAAATTGGGAGAGATTTCTTCCTATGGTAAAGAATGAGGTTTTGAGGTCTAGTCTCCCCCTATTCTGCATGATAATGGAGGACATATCACACTAGAATCACCAATCAGGTTACAAATTTTACCTAACACATTGCAGTTTATAGGGGGTTCTATACCCAATTATTAGAGTATATAAAAAATTGAAAGCGTAAAAGGTATTGCAGAAAAACCTCATAGTAATTACCTTGTTCAATCACCACAATACATTTTATCTCATGTAGTACCAATGAGTGGGAAAATCAATACTTGATCTTATAAAAGAGAAATACAATTTATGTTGAAGAATTATCATACCAAAAATTTAATTTTATTTTTTCTAAAATATAATTTGTGCGTACTTCTCACCAATTCATTAACTAGTTAAACCTTACATGATGCATGTTAGATGCTTCCTATCCATTATTTAGGCAATAATAAATAAACTATTTTGGGATGGATGGTAGATGGCTTTTAACCATATTATATTTTTTAAGGAAACTCTACTATGAGTTTTTACTTGATTGATAGGGAGGCACTTTCTCTAAGAACTAAGCTAGTTCTTCAATAGTCCCTTAAGGACTCCTTAGGGTTTCAAATGGGTAAGATGAAAATGTTATGTGCAGAGAATGTCAAATGGGTAAGATGACTAAATCTAGTTTTTCAAGCAATACTTATAATACACAAGGATTTTTGGATTTAGTGCATACTGATTTATGTGGACCCATGAGGAATCAAAGTTACCATGGAGACATATATTTTATTTTATTTGTGGATGATTATTCTAGAATGATGTCTGCAATGTTTTGAAAAGCAAAATATAATGCATTACAAATGTTTAAGTGGTACAAAGCTAGAGTTGAGAGAGAAACATGAAGACAACTTAAATGTCTGAGATCAGACAAAGGAGGTGAGTTTATGTTTGATGAGTTTACACTACTTTGTAATGAAAATAGAATTAAGAGATAGATGTTAGCACCAGGACACCACAACAAAATGGTATTGTTGAATGAGGAAAAAATCTATTGTTGATTGTACAAGGACACTGATGATTGAGAAAGGTATTTCACAAAACTTTTGGAGAGAAGTACTCAGTACTATTGTTTACACATTGAACCGAGTACAAATGAAGAAAGGTAGTGTATGCACTGTAAAATGATCGCCTAGACTATGGGCCCCCATTCTTCAATTTATCAAATTCATGAATCAATGCCTTGCAACATTTTCAATTCAAATTAATTTCCTTGATCAAATCGTAATTAATTCAATTATTTCAATATTTCCTAAGGTTTGATCATTTAATCAATTATCTTATTTAATTAAAAGAAAACAATTCCTTTTAATTAAATAATCTTATCTTATTTAATTAAAATCTCTCTTAATTAAATAATATTATCTTATTTAATTAAATATCTCTTTTAATTAAATTAAATAATCTTATTTAATTAAAAGAAAATTCCTCTTTTAAATAAATAAAACCCCCACTTAAACCCCTCTTTGTGATGAAAAAGGAAATAAATAAAGTTCCTTTTTCTACGCATATTCCTAAGTGGTGGGATTTTTGCCTCTTAATTATAGCCTTTGATTTTGTCTTTTGAAGATATGAGCACATGGATTAACCAAGATTTAATCTCCACCATTTGCTTTTTTTTTTTGCCTCTTAATCTCCACCGTCCATTGCTCTTTATAAGGAAAACCTCTCCTTCTCATTTGAATAATCAATAATCAATAATCGATAATGAAGAGGTCAAGATTTTATGCTATTATTATGCTGTAGGTTTGGAGAGCAATTTTGGAGGAGAATTTGAGCACTTGAGCTTGGATATTGCAACTTATCTCTTCTTGTCTTCTTCTTACATGCCCCATGGCAATCCATTTAGATTAATCTTGCACTTGCATATTAGATTAGATTCATGTTGCCTTTCATAGATTAATCTTGCATTTGTATTTCCTTTCATAGAATAATCTTGCATTATTATCATATAGAATAGCTTCCATTTTCATTTACATTCATACTTGATGATCATGGAGACTAGCATTCTTTCTCTTCCTCTTTGAATCTCTCATTTTATGGTGTACTTGCATGGGAACAAACTAGGTCAATCTGAGGGCCTCCATTACATACCCTTGCACTCCGTGAATAGAGAGCTATGAGTCGTCATTCGAGATCTCATTCTTGAGAAATCTTGGGTATAATGATTCATAGAAATGTGACACATTTTTAGCACACATTTTTGGCACCCACCATGGGGCAACCCACCTTTACATGCTGGTTTTTGTTATTTTTGGAGCTAACCCCCTTGTCCAGATTTACTTGTAGACGAAAACCCTAGATTTTCAAAGATTTGATTATATCTCTCAAACTACTTGGATTTTTGGTCTGAATTTTGTTTTTCAAGTTTGCGACATATCCAAGAAGCTTCAATAACAAATTCAGAATTTTACAAGGTATTTTGTATTTTTTAATAATTATTTCTTTTTTTTATAGAAAATTAATTTTTGGGACAAATCAGCATTTTTTTCAGAAATGTTTACATTTTTGGAAAGTTCTTTAAATTTTACAGGGGGTCTATTCTTTGTGTTTTAAATTTCGATGCAATATCATAGCTCATTTGGTCAATTTATGAAAACTAGTCTATTTTGGGAAAATGGCTCCCTAGGGCACAAATTAAAAGGTATTTTTAAAATTCTAACATTTTTTGAAATCTCTCTATTTTTTAATAGGGGTCTCTTTTCTGCATTTAGGGTGTGGGATCTGAATTCATGTCATATAGGTCCAATCTTGTTGACTAGGTCAAAAATCAAAATTAAAAAAAGGGCATTTAATGATTAGCTTGCACTTATTTTTCACATGGTTCAATGCATGATGTAAGTTGTCATTTCGATTATTTGTTGGTTATTATTGCTTCTAACAATTGATTTTCAGATATAACTCTAGGGTTTTCATAAGTTGAATAGACATTACATATCTTGTTTGCTTGTTTGCTTTTCTTGCTTGTTGGAGAGTTCGTGGCTTGCTTTCACGGAAAAGCTCAACAAAAGAAACAATAAGGTAAAATATACTAAGCACGTTTCTTTGGACTTGAGGTATTTTTTTGCATCTCTATAAAATTTGGATTTTGGAAATAAAAATGAACCTCTCATGTGTTTAGCTTGAGTGTTTCTTTCTTTCATAGAACACATTTCTAATTTTTTCTCTAAAGGAATGAACCTAGATTTTCTTTCTTGCATATATTTTTCACATAGTAATTAGGCCCTATGAACACTATTTGTGGTGATCTTGAGAGAGTGGGATTCATTTTCTTGTCTTACATGTGAAGCTCTTCTTGACGATAGATCCCCTTGTAGGTAGGGAAGGATTTGTTATTATCTCACTTGGTTTGGTCTTCAACTTTTGAAGGTACTTTCTCTCTTGAGATTCATGGTCATTGTTGTTGATATAAAAACCTTGGGTGAGGTGATTTCAAATTAGTGGGTCAATTAATCTTGTTTTCTATTTCTGGGTGAGGTGAAGAGGCTACAGGATTATGCTCTTTTCCCTTTTGGGAGAATCAGAAACTTGGAACCCTTGAATCTGAACTAAGTCTCCATGTGGTCCATATTGTGAGTCTTCCCTATTAGAGAGGGTTAACCATAGTGGACACTCCATTTATTGGGTAAACCACATGGATGGAACCTCAAGCGGTAATATCCATTTCTACCATGGTAGCAACAACCTCTATATAAATGTCCCTGTGGAAGAAATATCCACAGGTGTGGTCTCTTGTTGGGTTGTCATATCTCCTCTGCAGCTCCTGATTGATTAAATTCTTGGACTGTGTCAAAACCTCAGTGTGTCGGGATTGGATTTCACCCACTTGAGTTTGCGAAAGTTGTAGAGTTGACCATTACTACGAACCATAGTGCAACCAAGTTTTTCTTTTCTAGGACTATGTGTGTGATTGAAATTTTTTTTGAGAACATACACATGTAGAATCTTTAGGGAGTAGAAATACTATGACACTATTCTTGTTCATGTGCAAGGTTGCTTTGTCCCTTGCTCATTGTTTGGAGACAATTGTTTTCTTGAACTTCTTGATTGTTGTCTTGTGTGTCTGATTAATGATAAAAATTTGTTAATGCATCTAGTTGGTCAATTAAAATGAATAAAAACTGAGGTCCCGAGTCAAAAAACCAACTTTTTACAACTTGCTCAATTTTCTATCCTTTCATTTTCAGTCTTCCTTGGTCAATTCGGGTCAAATTAGGTCACTTACCCCGCTGTTAGAAGCTTGTTTACACTTTGGATTCTTGCATTTTGACCTCTTGAATTAGTAACCTTTGATTTCACAAGTGACTTTTCTTGGAGTTGGTAAGCTAGAAACCATCCTTGTTGAAAAGATAAACCTTTAGATTCTTTGATAACACACTTGGAGAGTTTTGGTAGTCTCTTGTCCATTCACTTTCATACAAATTCAATTTCAATCAATAAAACTTGGGTAAATCATCCTCCTGATCCATATGTGTTAGGGTATTCACCCATTTATTGGGCACCTCTGTGGCAGTGTTGATTTATACCTCTTGCAAATTCTATCTTACCATCTCTCTTTTGGACAAGTTAATGCCTTTACTATCCTACTTTGGTACCAACGTTTCTTAGGATCATCCTATCAGCTAGTACCTTTTATTTCAATCCAGTTACAACAAGATATCAAGTAATTCAAGGAAAATGACCTCAAGTGGTCTTGAACCAATTACCCTTAGTTCAAACTCGCCAAAAACATAAGGGAAAAGAACCTATATTTGATCAATTACCTAGGAAAAACTCCAAAGTTTGGTTTGATTCCAAGAGTCACCTTAGTGAGTTGGGAATACCCTTAGCATCTTCTATGGATATGAGTTAAACAATGACTCGATGAGAGAGGGAAGAAAAAGATAAATGTCTTGATGACATATTTGTGAAACATAGAGATACTATTTCATTTGGTAGTTCCTCTCATGACAGTCGACCAGTCTCACCCCTTATCTCAACTAGATATCTGGATGCACACCAACAAGTTGAGAGAGATAAGAAGCAAGCTTATTAGGATGAGTTATCACAACATGAGAACCAAGGAGATGAACTTTATGACACTCATGTCAATGCAACCTATACCAACAACTTGTTTAGAAATTCAAGACCAGTTTCACCACTCAAAACATCTTCAAGATACATGAGTGAAAGACTTAAGAGGATTGAGCATGAAAAGAAAGCCTTCCTAGATGAACAAGTTAAAAAGGAAGAGAAATTTATACTCCTAGAATTTGAGAGACAAACTTTGGTGGAAATGGAAAAGAAAGCCTTCCAAGAGGAGCAAGATAGGCTCTTGGCTCAACAACTCAATGATCAATTTAACAGCATGTGTGTTATTGGTGGAAACAACTCTCCTCCATCCACTCCTCCTAAGACTCCACGAAGTGGAAGAAATTCAAGAACACCATCACAATCTCCTAGCCCTAGAGGAAGAAGGGCTTCTAGACATGATCGTTATAGGAGACGAACACCTCCTAGGAACTCAAAACAACCTTCACAATGTGTTCATCATGGTTCACAATATGGGGCTAGTATCTCAAGTTTTGATCTCACCTCCCAAGACTTTATCAAAATGTAGCAAGAACCACTTTTCCAACAGTATGTGGAGAAATATTTAGAGAAAAACAAAGACAATTTCCTAGAGAGTTTAATCAACAAAGGTGCTAGAGTCCCTTACAACTTTGATGTGAACAAAAATATTAAGAAGCAAGGTCCATCTCAAGAGGAGATCAAACAACTTAAGAGCATGATGGATAAGATGTTAGCACCTAAAAATTCATTCTCACTAAATTCAATTTTTCCTAATCCTTTTGACAAGAGTGTAACATGAAAGAGTTCCCTAGAAAGGTTGAAATTCCTCAATATGACAAATATGATAGGAATCGAGATCCACATGATCACGTGCGCCAATTTTATATGAAAAGTTTTGAGTTCCATCAAGATGACTCGTACCTCATGAGATTGTTCCCAAAGAGTCTTAAGGGTCAAGTGATGGAATGGTTCACCACCATAACTCCTCCTGTTAAGACTTTCAAAGAGCTTGTGCATAGAGTCATTCAACACTTTGCATACAATCTTTCAAGATATTTCACCATGTTGGACTTATGCAATTTAAAAAAAAATCAAGGGGAATCCTTTGTTACTTTCTTGCAAAGGTGGAGATGACAATGCTCCCACTACCCTAGGACCATTCCTGAAAATTAAAAGATTGACATCCTTGTTAGCAACTTGGTTCCCAAAATGTGGTATGAAGTTAGGAAGATGGTTTTTGATTCCTTTGATACCATGGTTGAAACCGCATGTAGGATTGAGGAAGTTTTGAAAGAACAATGAATTTTTACCAAACATGAAAACAACAACAACAGTGAAAAAAAATGGTAAAAACAATAACAACTCTAACAAGGATAAAGGGAGGAATTCACACTGGAATAGGAACAAACAAGTGATCAATGATGGAGTTTTGGACTCCTCTCAACCAAAAAATCAAACCGTGCTCCACTTATCTAGTCTTGTTCAAGCCATGAAGATTAATACATATAATCAACAAGAGAGAAAGCCAAGATACCAAGGTACGCCTAAGAAAGAAAGACGTCAATTTTCAAAGCTCAGTGATTCATATGAGAATATCTTGAATTCACTTATTTCCAACAACCTTGCACATCCTCAAGATCTTGTGAAACATTATATACCATATGTTAAGCCACATTGGTGGGATGAGAAGGCCTTTTGCAAGTTTCACAATGGTATTAGACATGACATTGAAAACTACTACAAAATCAAGCATCTTATTCAAGATCTCATTGACAATGGAAAACTTAAGAGAGATGGATTGAACACCAACGCCAATCATAAGGCATTCAAAGAACCATTTCCCAAGTATGAAAAGGGGCAAATCTCTAAAGATAAGAATGGCAAGGCTGAGATCAATTAAACTTACACAGATGAAGAGAATACTATCAACATGCTTGAATTTGTAGAAGAAAATGTGAATATGATGAGGGGTAAAAATTCTTATGGTTATAATCTAGACATGGACTCTCCTCCTCTCTTTGATGAAGAACCCGTCATGGTGCTAAGGGCTCCCAACTCTAGAGCGTCATCGCAAGCCATCAATGTTGTCACATGAAGTCAAGGTCCCATTGTCATTAGAGGACCCAATTCGAGTCAATCAAGTAAACCTAAGCAAGTGGCATCCAAGAATGTCACCTCAAAGCCAATATAGTTAATCCAAAGTCAAGCTATAGTCTTATTGATTAGTTGCAAAGAACTCTAGCTCAGATTTTGATCTTTGAGCTCTTAGAGTTGTCTCCAAGACATAAGAAAGTCCTTGAGCATGCTTTGTGCATGGCAAACATCCCCAACAACTTAGATGTCGATCAATTCCGGAACATGGTTAATCACATTGCTAGCCCTCATTACCTTAAATTTTTAGAGGATGATGATAAAGCTTTGAGCCACCCACACAATCTTGCTCTTCATATTGAGGTCATGATCCACAGAACCTGTGTTAGGTGTGTGTTGATAGATGGGGGTGTTGGGCTTAATATTTGTTCCTTTAATATTTTGAAAGAGTTGGGTTATTCTGAAAAATTCATAGATACTAGGAAAAGGATCACCATCAAAGCCTATGATGAGGCAGAAAGAAGTTCCAAGGGGTTGGTCATCCTTCCTGCTAGGATTGGCCTTATTGAAAAAGATATTTTATTTCAAATAGTTGATGCTTGTCCCCTTGTCTATAATATCTTACTCAGTAGACCATGGATTTATGATATGCAAGCGGTGTCATCTACCTATCATCAATGTGTTAAGTTCCCCTACAATGGAACAAAGTTTTGTTTACCTAGGGATAACACTTTATCTATTAATTCAATTTTAGCATGAACTCATGTTCGCCTCAATAGAGAAGCAGAAGATTTTGATGCAACTTTAGCTAAATGTAAAGACAAGCTTAAGTCCATAGACCTTGGCATGGGGGGGTATGAACTCAACTCCCTCACAACACTACCAATTTTGCCTAGGTCTTATGGAAAGCCTTCACAAGAAAAGAAACCTTCCTCTTTAGCTATGACTTTATTTGGAACATTTGTAGAATCATCAGTGCCTATCCAAGATGAGAAAGAAGAGACATTTGTTAGAGACTGGATCTATAGAAAAGAGAAATACATGTACAATGAGAAATTGTCTCCCTCTCCTAAGGCTTATGGAAGAGGGTATACTTTTTTAAACAAATGGACTATCCTAGACATGGCCCTCTTAATAAAAGATTGGATGCTAGAGCTGAACCTCTTTATCATGCTCTTTTTGGATGCAAGTCCAAGAAGCCGGTTGGCCTAGGCTTTGCAAATCGCGATAAGAACACTACTCCTATCCTTGATAAGTCAGGTAGTGAAGATGAACCAGAATACATACCTAATTTGAAAAATCAGCAAGATATGTGTGAAGATTGGGTCCCTCCCACTAATCTTCTTTGGGGAGATTCAGATGTTCTGGTCACCCATGGGTTAGTTGCAACTTTAGAACATGAATCAGATGTAGAAGATCCTTTTAGAGAATTTCAACGAAATAATCTTGTTTGTTTAATGGAAAGAGAAGGTGCTACCCTTGATGACACTATACCTTCCACATCACGATGTCCCAAACCTTCATGGTATAAACATCCTAGTCACAGTTCAGACACAAGTTCATATGAGTATGAATGGGACTCCTTCTTAGAGTCTTCCACAATTGATACACATATTGATGTTATTCACACTTATAGTTCTCAACCCAAGGTAGCCAACGAGTCACGTGTAGGATTAGAGGATTTGAACCCTCGTGTTTCCTTAGTGGATGATTATTCACTTGTTAGGACGAATACCGATTTGGGTAGCTTAGAAGGATACTTGACGGACTCTAACTCTTTAGTCACCAGCGATAATATCATTCACATTTATAACCTTGAACCAGTCATTGACTTACCCCTTGTTCATCTTGACCTTATTGAATGGTCCCAATGCCATCAAGAACCTGAGCTCTTAACATTTCAAAATGATTATGAGATAGATTGTTACCTAAATGTCATGGAGCCCCTAGTCTCTTCCACCAGTGAACCGGCTACCAGAATGACGAATCCAGACATCAAGTACCTTAGTCACAAGATAAAAAGAAATGAAAATCAAAAGAATAGGAGTTATGATGGAAAAAACCACTGTGTGGCGGTGTCAAAACTGAAAAAAGTAAAAGAAATGATGTATCCAAGGGTGAAAACCTGTTTGAGGCACCTAAGGATGAGGTACTTGATCGTCTCCCTAGATAGTTTCAAGATAGATCTTCAGTGCTTATTTAACCGACACAAGTAGTAAATTTGGGTACAAATGAGGCTCCACAAATAGTACACTTGTTTGAGTCCTTGTCGCCACAAGAAAAAGAATCTTACACTAAGTTCTTAAAGAAAAAGAAGATCAACTTTGCGTGGACTTATTCAGATATGCTAGGGTTGGACATTAAGCTTGTCATGCATCACTTGTCCATAGCTCTAGGTGTCAAACTAGTTAAACAGAAATTGAGAAAGATGCATCCTCACATAGCTCTCCTAGTCAAAGCAGAATTGGAGAAAATCCTTGGTGCAAGATTCATAAGGGCTATCACCTATGCTGAATGGATATCAAACATTTTACCAGTTTCCAAACATGACAAATCCATTTGAGTTTGCACAGATTTTAGAGATGTTAATAGAGCATGCCCAAAGGATGACTTTCCACTTCCCAATATAGACATGATAGTGGATATGACTATGGGTTATGAGATTTATTCCTTGATGGATGGTATTTCCAAGTATAATTAGATGAATATAGCTCTTGAAGAACAAGAAAATATTGCATTCACTTATGCATGGGGTACCTATTGTTGGAACGTTATGCCTTTTGGATTAAAAAATGCATGAGCCACCTATCAATGAGCTATGACAACCATTTTTCATGAAATTATGCATAAAAACATGGAAGATTATGTGGATGACACCTTGGCCAAGTCTAAACAAAGAGACACACACTTAGATGATTTAGAATTCATTCTAGATTGCATGGAACAGTTTCAACTAAGATTAAATCCTAAAAAGTGTGCATTTGGAGTCACCTCTGGAAAACTACTCGGATTCATCATTTCAGCAAAAGGAATAGAGGTATACCCTTAAAAAGTCCAAGCAATCATAGATATGCCACCTCCTAGTAACATTATTCAAATGAGGAGTCTTCAAGGACATCTTCAATCTATAAGGAGATTCATTTCACAATTGGCGGATAGAGCTCAACCCCTCAACAAGAACTTACACAAAGGAGTCAAATGTGTTTGGAATGAGGATTGTCAAAAGAGCATAGATCAAATCAAGAATTACTTGTAAAATCCTCCTATTTTAATGCTTCCTATCCCAGGGAAACCACTTATTCTATACATTTTAGTGATATAATCTTCCTTGGGGGCATTACTAGCTCAACTTGATGAAAATGGGAAAGAAAGAGCAATATACTACATTAGCCGTACTCTTGTTTCATATGAGGTTAACTACACCAGCATTGAGAAATCTTGTCTTGCAGTTGTGTTTACTTCCCTAAAATTGCGACATTACATGCTTGCGCACACTATACACCTCATAGAAAAAATAGATCCACTCAAGTATTTGTAGGTAAGGCTTCCCTCAGAGGTAGACTTGCTAAATGGATGATGATACTTTCAAAGTTTGACATAGAGTACATTAAGCGTAAAGCAATCAAAGGAAAAGCCATAGAAGATCAATTGGCTAATTTCCCAATAGTAGATAATGCACCTATTCAAGTTGAATTCCCAGATGAGCACCTCATGTATCTGACTGAAATAACATGGAAGATATTCTTTGATGGATCCTTTATGCAAAATGATTCAGGAGCTGATGTGTTGTTTGTTTCTCCTCATGGGTACACAATTCCTAAGTCTTACAAATTATTGTTCCCATGTACAAAAAACATTGCTGAGTATGAAGCTTTAACAAATTGAGTTAATATGGACATAGAATGGAGAATCACAGAGTTACACATCTATGGGGATTCACAGTTGACAATCAACCTTGAAGTTAATGATGAATATCAAAAAAAACATGAGAAAATGGTACCTTACAAGAAAATGGTTGATTCCTTGAAATGATACTTCACATTTGTCACATTTTAGCAGATCTCTAGATCAAAAAACAAAGCAACTCACTCTAAGGCTACACTTGCTTCACTCCTTCAGTTAGAGCAACATGAATCCAGATTTGAATTCCTGGTGGAAGAGCTACATCACCCTATCTATGACTCCCAAGAAAGCCATGTTATTTGTACCCTTGTTGTTCATGAGTCATCCCGTTATGGTTCCATTTACTCATACCTTCGTGATGAAATTATGCCTGAAACCTTTAACCGATCTGAACGCAGAAACCTTACTTGAAACATCTCCTGCCATTCCCTTATCACTGGTGATTTGTATAGCAGGGGTCTAGATGGAACACTTCTTAGATTCTTAGAAAAGGAAGAATCTGGCCAAGTATTATTTGACGGACATGAGGGCATCTGTGGGGGACATTCCAATGGTCTTTCCATAGCCTGAAGGTTGGTTAGGGAAGGATACTATTGGCCTACAATGCAGATTGACACAATAGCTTTTGCAAATTCATGTGAAAAGAATTAAAAACATGTTAACCTGATACATGCTCCAGGCAGGGAGCTCATTCCTCCTATATCTCATTGGCCATTTCAGCGCTGGGCCTTTGATCTTGTTGGGCAAATTCATCCTAACTCATCAAGTGGACACAAGTTTATTATCACTACTACTGATTACTTCACTAAATGGGTAGAAGTTGTCCCACTTTTTGTTGCCTTAGGCAAGACAATCTCTCTGTTCATTATGAACCATATCATCTATTGATATGGAGTACCTTCTGAGATTATCACTGACAATGGAGGCCAGTTCAAAAATAAGGACCTTAAAAAAGTCTACAAGAAATTCAAGATTAAACAACATTGGTCCCCCATTTACTTCCCGCAAGGAAATGATCAAGCAGAGGCATCAAACAAAACCATTCTTAAAATCTTGCATAGAACAGTCTGTAAGAGTGGTAGAGATTGTCACTTATAGATAAATCCGGCTTTGTGGGCCTATAGAATGAGTATTCATACTCCTACTAGGGATACTTCTTTTGCCCTTGCATATGGCGTTGAAGTAGTGTTACCTTTGGAGGTTAAGATTCCTTCACTTAGAGTTTCTCTCAAAGGTCTAGTTACAGATGAAGACTACCGCGTCATGAGACTTCAAGAGTTAGAACTTCTAGATGATAAACATCAAGCATCATTTGACCATATGAGGGTTTATCAAAAGTGTATGTCCAAAGCCTTAAAAAAAAAGGTTCTCCCTAGAGAATTCCAAGTAGGAGATCTTGTCCTACGTGAAAATCCCAAGAATCAACATCATAGAGATCGAAAGGGAAAATTTGAACCTAATTGGCTTGGACCTTACATCATTATGACAACTTTTGGGTCAAGTGTACAATTACTATCTACAGCAGAGGGAGAGAATCTCCCTGATCCTATCAATGTCTTGCACCTGAAGAAGTTCTATCCATGATGCCCATTCTGTCAGGGGGCATCCTTTGTACATACTTATTGATCCTGAAAAAATCTAGAAAAGGATAAATTGTCAAAAATTCTTAAAATCAGAAAATGTCCTGAAAAAATGATCATCTTAATGAAAACCTAGCAATAGGCCCTTTAATGTATCTCAAAAAAAATTATATATGAGCGAAAAAAAAAAAAGTGCCCTGCTGAAAACGTGGAAGCAGGCACCTTATTAGCAAAAAATCAAAAAAATTATAAAATGTCCTGAAAAAAAAGAAGAAAAAATGAAAAAAATGAAAGAGAAAAAATTGTAATAAAATCCAACTGGTGAAAACCTGGAAACGGGTGCTACTTGAGGCCTTTGCACCCCTGTTTCTTAGCGCGTGTCCGTGACACTTAGCCTTTCTCGATCATGCCTTGTCCTTGTTGCCTTGGTTTGGAATTGGTCTTTGTCTTTGTCTAAGGGGAATAAATATGTTAGCTTTGGTATTTTGGATGCGTTAGTCTTTAGGACATCTCACAAATGGTGTTTTCAACACCACCCTAACTGTATTTTTCAATACAACCCTTGACATTGAGTTTTTTTCAACACTTATCAATTTGGTCTTACCCCATTTTTTCATGTGGTCCTACCTTCTTGTGAGCATTCGATCCTTATCCTCAGAACTCAGTATCAGTTAACACACTTAAATTTTTAAACACAACACTTAATGCTTGAGCTATGTCATGATCTTTTATTTGTGTGTTGACTGTTATTGATTTTTGTTGAGTTTCCTTGTCTAATAAGTCTCTCTAGGATGCATAGCTAGAGGACTTGGGGCATGGGGCATGTTTTTATTTGCTTCCTACTTTATGCTTAACTATTTTTGCACAACCATTCTTCTGTTCACCCTGGCCTCTATGCCTTGATGCGAGCGTGGTTTTGCTACATTAAATTGGGTAAGCTAACATCACAGTCATCTTGACCTTTATGTCTTTGATGCTTATGTTAGAATCTTTCCACATTCCAATCCAATATAAATCACATTCATATCTTCATAGTTG
>MU213259.1:136367-147601 GCA_018584345.1 Thuja plicata | reverse complement strand
AATCTTTCATGCTTGATGATCTACCTTGGTTCTTTGATCCTTATATATTTCATCTTACATCAAGAACCTTATCTTTAGTTCAATTTGATCAAATTTATCAATTTGTTGTTTCTCCTCTATCTCATTTCGATTTCGATCACGAGGGGACGGTACCTCTAAAACTTTAATCCTTGATTAAGCTTTATCAATTCTATCAATTTCTCCACTCGGGGCAACCTTGCTTGAGATTCTTATCTTGGATATGTCAATTACCTATTTACAGGGGTGTTGACCTTGTCTTTTTCAATCAGCTTATCTTTGTCCTGATGTGTTCCCGTCTGTCGATCACACGTCTGGGATGTTTTGTGATCCCAAATCGATCTCACACTTCAACTGCATTCTTTGACTACATGTATTCCCATAAAGATCACACATTATTCAAAGAGGGGCAAATGTATGCACCCTAAAATGGTCGGCTAGACTATGGGCCCCATTCCTCAATTTATCAAATTCCTGAATCAATGCCTTGCAACATTTTCAATTCAAATCAATTTCCTTGATCAAATCATAATTAATTCAATTATTTCAATATTTCCTAAGGTTTGATCATTTCATCAATTATCTTATTTAATTAAAAGAAAACAATTCCTTTTTATTAAATAAAATAATCTTGTTTAATTAAAATTCCTTTTTAATTAAATAATCTTGTCTTATTTAATTAAAATCTCTATTAATTAAATAATATTATCTTATTTAATTAAAATATCCCTTTTAATTAAATTAAATAATCCTATTTAATTAAAATAAAATCCCTCTTTTAATTAAATAAAACCCCCACTTAAATCCCTCTTTCTGATGAAAAAGGAAATAAATTAAAAAATAAAAAATAAAGTTCCTTTTTCTACACATCTTCCTAAGTGATTGGCTTTTTGCCTCTTAATCCTAGCCTTTGATTTTTCCTTTTGAAGATATGAACACATGGATCAACCAAGATTTAATCTCCACCATTGCTTATTTTCTTTTTGCCTCTTAATCTACACTGTCCATTGCTCTTGATAAGGAAAACCTCTCCTTCCCATTTGAATAATCAATAATCCATAATCGATAATCAAGAGGTCAAGATTTTATGCTTCTGTTATGTTGCAGGTTTGGAGAGAAATTTTGGAGGAGAATTTGAGCACTTGAGCTTGGATATTACAACTTCTCTCTTCTTGTCTTCTTCTTTCATGCCCCCATGGCAATCCATTTAGATTAATCTTGCACTTGCATGTTAGATTAGATTCATGTTTCCTTTCATAGATTAATCTTGCATTTGTATTTACTTTCATAGAATAATATTGCATTGTTATCATATAGTATAGATTCCATTTTTATTTGCATGCATACTTGATGATAATGGAGACTACCATTCTTTCTCTTCCTCTTTGAATCTCTTGTTTTATGCTGTACTTGCATGGGAACAAACTAGGTCAATCTGAGGGCCTCCATTACAAACTCTTTAACTGCATTAATAGAGAGATATGAGTCGCCATTCAAGATCTCATTCTTGAGAAATCTTTGGTATAATGATTCATATAAGTGTGACACATTTTTAGCACACATATAGCAATAGAAAACCTTATGAAATATGGTATCAACACAGACCTAATGTGAGTTATTTCAAAAATTTTGGAGGTAGATAGTACATATTGAAATATTCTAGAGAAGGAAAGTTTGATTCTAAAGGGGATGAGGGGATATTATTAGCATATTATACAAGGAGTAAATCCTATAAGTTTTTGAATAAAGTTACCAAGAAAATGGTGGAAAGTGAAAGTGTGAGAATCGATGAGTTCGCAGAAAAGAATGATGAAAAAAGTAAAAAATGAACCTGAAGACTATGAGAATTTTGTATATGTACAACCTGATGTTCCTGGAACCTTACCAATAACACCTATCAAGGATGAACATGAACAAAGAACTCAACAACCGAGTGATGAAAATGAAGTGTCGAGACCTACCGAGCTTGTTTTAGAAGAATATGTGAGAAGGCACCACTCCCTGAGTAAGATTATAGGAAATAAAGATGTTGGAGTGATGAAAAAAAGCAAGGTAAGAGATAATACATGTCTGATACCTACATTTGAGCCAAAGAAAGTTAAAGATGCACTAGATAATGAAGATTGGATGAATGCAATGAATGAAGAGTTTGATCATATTGAAAAGAATAGTACGTGAACTTTAGTTCCTAGGCCAAAGGATAAAAATGTTATTGGTACTAAATGGATTTCCATAAACAAGCTGAATGACAGTGGAGAAGTTATCAAAAGAAAAGCTAGATTGGTTTGCAAAGGTTATGCACAAGAAGAAGGTATTGATTATGGAGAGACGTTTGCACCTATTTATAGATTGGAAGGAATTAGAATACTTCTAGCTTATGCGGCTTACAAAGGATTCAAATTTTATCAAATGGATACCAAGTCTACATTTATAAATGGGATACTTGAAGAAGAAGTTTACATTGAGCAACCTGAAGGATTCATTGAGAGCACAAATAAGAAAAAGGTATGTAAATTACAGAAAGCTCTTTATTGTTTGAAGCAAGAACCCCGAGCATGGTATGAGAGATTGCACTCTTATGTAATCAAAATAGGATTTCAAAGAACAAGTGACAATAGTAATATTTATTTGAAGTGTGGCAGTGACAACAAGGTTTTTATTGCTGACATTTTTGTTTATGATATTATTTTTAGAAGCAATAACACCTTATGTAAGGCATTTGCTAATGAAATGAGAAAATAGTTTGAAATGTCAATGCTTGGAGAGATTAATTTATTTCTAGGTCTACAAATACATAAAGTTGCAAAAGGGATCTATATTACACAAGATACTTATATAAAAAAGGTCCTGAAAAATTTATTGGTATGAAAGATTCCAAGCTTGTTGGAACATCGATGATCACAGGATGTAAATTTTTAAAAGAAGATGAGACAGAAGAGGTGGATAATACTCTTTACCGATCCATGATTGGTAAATTGCAGTATGTTGTCCATAGAAGACCTGATATAGCACATGTTGTTGGGATTGTTCCAAGGTTTTCTTCAAATCCTAAGGAAACACATATGTCTACAGTTAAAATATTTTTTATATATCAAAAATTAACTAAAGATTTTGGTTTATTGTACAAGCAAGGAGGTACTTTTGATCTTCAAGTCTACACTGATGCAGATTGGGCTAGAAATATTGATGATAGGAAAAGTATTAGTGGAGGAGAATTCTTTCTGGGTGAAATATTGGTCACATGGCTAAGCAAGAAGAAAAGTTCCATTTTAGAGTCTACTACCAAGGTATAATATGTTACTACTACCATGAACTGTGCAAACATTGTGTGGACCAAACAGCTACTTGAAGGTATGCAAGAGATTATCTCAGATCCTATAACTATTTTTTGTGATAACACAAGTGCTATAAACATATCAAAGAACCTGGTTATGTATTCAAAGACCAAGCACATTTCTATCAAGTATCACTACTTAAGAGAACACGTTCAAGATAAAAATTTGGTATTGGGGTATGTAAATTCAAAGGAATAACTAATTGATATCTTTACAAAGCCACTACTAAAAAAATGATTTTGAGTACCTCAGAGGTAAATTAGGGGTTCTTCCCCTATCCAGTATTCACTAAGAGCATTAGGTATGCTGCATCAATTATATACTTTATTGGAATATCTATTCTTGAATTGATGTTAGTATGACACACTATAGGTGATTCGTGAAGTTATGTGGATATTTATGTATGTAGTGAATATTGGTACATGTAAGGTATAATCCACTGCTGAAAAAAGTTTTCATGAGTATGACTTTTTGGAATTGTTGTCAAAGAGGGATAGAATTAATTAATGATTTTTATCCATAAGGGAGATATTGATGAAAGATGAACAGAATGAATTTCTACTTTTTACTCATGAAGGAGAATCACAATGTATGATAGAGTATCATAAGATTTATCCAAGATGGAGAACAATTTGATGATTAGAAAGAAAGGATTGAATCAAAAATAGAACTATCAGCTCAGATGGAGTAATGAAGAGGTTGATAGTATTGATACTTTCCATCATTAATTGATATTGCAGTACTATAGTGTTTCCATCAATGCCAAAGGCGAAGATTGTAAATCAACTAATGGAGATGATAAAGATCTAGTGATAATAGGTATATATGTTTGTAGAAATGGTTAGATCAGTTTTTATTTTTTCATTGATGTCAAGAAATTGATTACTAATTTATATTGAGTTACTATATCATAAGAAGGAGAAGTTAAATGGGTGACAAATACAGATCAGAAGATGATGAAGTGATGTTGAGATAGTTGTTTGCTACTATATATTTGATGTAATCAATTTGGTACAATTGATTGATTAAGTCAGAGATTGCAAAGAGTGAAGTTATGACTGAAAAGAGTTACTTTACCAATCTAGACAGAGATAATTGGTATATAGTTGTGTTAGTGAGTTTTAGTTATCGAGAACCAAGAATGAGTTAGGCACCGAGCAGTGAATGAAGATAGTTACTGAGTTCCAAGGAAATTTATCAAGTACAAGATATCTATTGACAATGATGATACGATTGAATTTAATGCATATATATGATGACATGGATGTTGATAAGCATAAATGAAGTTTTTTAGAAGATCTAGGAGCGAGAAAATTCAATGAGAATATCTAAGGTGAAGATTAATTAGTTAAACCTTATTATTTGAGTTCCAAGAAAAGGTTCAAGTTACAAGGTGAAAGTTAATCGGTTTGCCGAGCTAAGATTTGTAAAGAAGATGATCAAATGACTAAGAGAAAATAATCAAAAACATAAGCAAGGAGATTAAGAGGCAAAAGTTTTTCTATATAAAGGATGATAACTAATGAGAGAAGAGATGTTGGTGATTTTAAATGCAAAGTAGAAGAAGCTGAAGAATAGAGTTACCAAGCAGAGTAGAGAAGGAGAAGGAGAAGACACAAATGGAGTATGTAATTCATGTATTTATTTGACCACAAAGGATCTTATCCAAGAAAAAGTAGTTTCTATATTTACAGATCAAATTTTTACTCTTTCTTATTAGCATTTATAATAGAGAAAATCTCTTAACTTACTGGATTTAATAGTCCTATCTATAAATCCTATAAGTAGGTGACATTCCAAAAGAGTGTTTAAATACCTCTAACAAGGCCACTCCTAACAAGGTGAAGATCTTAATAGACCTGAGTTAAATCCCTTAACTGTGTCATATCTAGAAAATTTATTTGTAATCTTTAACAAGATACGTTCTTAATCAAGTGTACTTCAAAAGGGTACATTTGTATTGTGGGTCACAATTCCCATAGAGGTTTTTCCCTTATTGGGTTTTCTCATTAAATCTGGTATTAGCTGAGTGTGAATGATTGATTTTAATATTATGAGATGTATGGTTGTTTAAGTTATTAAGTTTTTTGGTGAGTTAGTTATTAATGTATTCAGTTCTACCAAGTGAATTAGTGAGCTAATTTTTAAGTATTTAAGTTTTATTCTTTCCGATTCACCCCCTATCAGTGGACCAACAACAAGTATAAATTTACCTATAAAATGCTTAAAGACTTCACTCATGATCCTCGTGAATGTCCTAGGATCATTGGTGAGTCCAAATGGCATGACAATCCATTCATAGAGACCTTCGGTGGTTTTGAATGATGTCTTCCATTCATATCCCTCCTTTATCCTTATCTGATGATAGCCACTTTTAATGTATATCTTGGTGAAGTAGAATGCACCTCCTAAACAATCCATAAGATATCCTATCCAAGGAATATGAAATCTATATCTGATTCTAATCCTATTTATGGCTCTAGAATTTTTACGTAAGCTCCATGTTCCACCTTTCTTGAGTGCTAGCATTGTTGGGACTGCACAAGGGATTATTCTTTTTCTTATTAAACCAATGTCTAGAAGTTCATTTACTTGCATGTCTATCTCCTCATGTTGTTGGGGTGTCATCTTTTAAGGAGCCATATTTGGAAAATAAGCTCCTGGAATGAAGTCAACCTGATGGCTTACTATCATTTGTGGTGATAAAGTAGCAGGGATCTCATCATTTATGATGTTTGTGAACTGATCTAAAAGTTTCTACACTTCTACAAGTATATCTTCTTTCTTAGTCCTTGCTTCTTCTTTAGGCTTCACAAAAATAGTAAAACCATATTCATCCTCCTCCTTAAAAGTTTTCAAGAACCCTTTTCCACTAACGATTAGCACATTAGGAACCTCATCCTTACCTACTTCTCCATCTACCAAATATTTGATCTTATAAGTAACACCTTCCTTTTGAAAATAATATCAATTCTTCTCTCCATCATGTATTGCTTTTCTCTCAAATTTCCATGGTCTTCCTAATAGAAGATGTCATGCATCCTTTGGTAAAACATCACACAAAATATTATGTTTATAACCACCTATTGTAAAATCTACCAATGCTTGTTCATTTACCAACAAATGTTGCCCCTTATTTATCCTTGTAACTCTATATGGAATGCTATGAGGTATTCTAATAAATATTAAATTATTTATTGTTTCTTCTGAAATGATATTATTAGTAGAATCTAAGTGTATAATGAAATTTAAAACCTTTCCCCAAATATTGCATTTGATATTTAATAGAGACTTCCTTTGCTTTGGTTCCTCTCTAATAGACTCTTTGATCAAGATTCTCCTTATCATCAAGTGTTCCCCAACCTCGAAATCTAAATTCACCTTAGGAGACTTGACACTTACAAACTCCTCTTGCACATAAATGACTCTTTTATCCCCTTTGGAAGAGGATTTATTTTTAGGGAACCTATAATAAGGGTGTCCTAATTGATAGAAATGATAAAACTTAATGGTGGTAAAATAAGACCCTCTACCCGATCCTCCAAATTTACCTCTCTTGCTGCTACTACCAGGACCTTTTCCTCTATTATAAATACCCCTGCTACTTGTCTCACCACTTTTTTCTGCAAGTATGGATTCACCTTGGGTCCTCTGGTCTGTGCTTCTACCATCAAAACTATCTTCTATGGCCTTTGTTGTATCTTCCTCTTCCCCTACCTCTACTTCCTCTTTCTTGCTTCTTTTTACTTTTCTCCTCCACCTTGAGTGCCAATTGATAACAAATGTGGAATGTTGTGGGGCTTAATAGGATTATTTCTTCTTGGATATTCCATCTAAACCCATTGAGATATATTTCCACCCTGATTATTTCATCATCTTGTACTTTGGATCTCAAACATAACTATTGAAATTCCTCTACATATTTATTCACATCAAGATCCCTATGTCCTAAGTTTTGTCTCTTTTTGTGCATTTGGATCTCATAATCCTCTAGCATATAGGCTTCTTTAATTTTTTCCACCATTCCCTTCCAGGTAGCTTTTGTATTCTTAACTTCCTTCTCTCTCTCTATTTGAATGAATTTCCATGAGGTTAAGGTAGCTCATCTTTGTCTTGATTTGGCTACCCTGACCTTTTGGGCCTCACTCACACTATAAATTTAAAATTTATCTCTAGCCCTTGAATCCACTCCATTACTAGGTCACTCTCCATATTACCATGCAAGATATATATTCCCTCTAAGGCCTTGACACTCATATCCTTCAAGGATTTAAGGAAAGGTTCTTCTTGGATGACAAGGTCAGGCTTAGGGACCTCATCTTCCACTGCCACTTCTTTACCCTTCCCTTCTTGCTCATTTATCTTTCCACTCACTTCTTCAGTTTTCACCTCAACTTCACCAAATTTTTGTTCTAACCGCTCTTATCTTTCTCTAACTAGTTTATTCCCCTCTTCTTGGTCATCAACCTTCTTAGCCAACTCTATATTATTCACCATCCTGGACTCTCCAACTGATTCAAGATTAGACATACACACACTAACCCAAATATTTTAGGCTTTGATACCACTTTTATAGGGAGGATCTTTCTCTATGAACTAACCTATTTCTTCACTAGTCCCTTAAGGAATCCTTAGGTTCTATTTCTCACCTTGAACTCTACTACTTTAGGAGGTTTCAATTTCATGCCCTCAAATCCTCTTAGAGCTTCTCTATCAGTTCCAAGTGCTCAACCTTCTCTCCCTTCAATTGAACTCACCAGGGTAAGTTCATTCACCATCTTGTTGGCCCTCTATTTCTTACCTTGCAACAGTCTAGGGCTTGCACATAATCTGATTCTTTCCACAAACTAATCTTCTTGAATGATCCTTAGCTCATTTTCCCATCGATGTCCAAACTTCCTATTTTTAAGGGCTACTACCCTAGTAGGTCTGAATGAGCCCTTTTTATTTTTTTATTTTTTTAGTCTTTCTTTCCAAACACTATTATACAACCCTCTAAACTAGTTTTTGATTCAAGCACACTTTAGCAAAATGTTAAAGATCTATCTAGTTTTGGACCTCAGACTATCTGTACATTGCCCAAACCCTACCTGGGCTAAATTGCAAGGAAATGAACCAACCTTCAATATTTTCTCTAAAAGTCCATTCCAATGGATTCTAAACACCTCCAACTTGCAACCAAGGCTCTATGGGGATCTTTGTAGCACTCCTAAAGTACTAGATTAATTCATCCAGTCCACTCCAACAAGATTTACACCTCTGATGCTCTTTCTTCCTAGCCAAGCTATGGAAGAGCTCGCCTAGGGAAAGAGCAAAAAAAAAAAATCAACTTCCATGTTCCTACCAAAAAGAAAAATTATGTACAGGGACTCCATTTTCATTCCCCCAAGGGCCGAGTGATTTCCACAGTGGGAACTCAAGATTGTTTCATTTTTCCTATACACACCCAATCTAGTCCAAAGACTTAGATTCAGTAATAGAATTAATTACAGGTAAAAAATAAATTAAAAAAACTCCAAACTAGTGCACACAACACATTAAGTTAATGAAATCGCATTGTCCATAATGAAGCATTAGCATATTCAATCCATAGGATACACAAATCTTAGGATTTAATATTTTTAGCATTGGATACATAAACCTTAAGATTTAATTGTCTTGGCATCATTTGAACCCAAAAATTAAAGTATTAAAATCTAGTTCCCGGTAATGAGATGGGTTACAAAAACTTGAATCTTGAACTTGAACTGAGTTAATGATTTGGGTAGATGACCTAAATTTGAACTCTAAACCTAAACTTGGATCTACACTTTTGATATTTTGAATTGTACAATTGAACCTTGAAGTTTGAACTATAAGGTTCAATGGTTCAACTTCAAGCGATCAACCCCACATACGAGCTCTTTGAAACACGGCCAAAGAAAAGACATGCCTTAAAGGGACACTTTGAACCATCAACTTAGAAATTAACATTGGTTCAACCATTTGGGTTCACCATGAAAAAATTAATTAATTACATATTATTTTTTTAAGCATGGGAAATTAAATATAATGAAAAATAAGGGGGGGCCATAAGTGGGCCAACAACTTTCTCTTTTTGGAGACGTGGACTGAAAAGGACATGGATAATCTAGCCTAGTTCTGGTTAAGAATAAATGTGCCTTTTCATTGGGTAGCATTATCAGGAAGAAACAAAGCATAGAGAGTTGCTTTGCAAATGAGGACGGAGGGGAGCAGGGACAATCAAAAAGCAAAAACTGAAAGTTAAGGAAATATACACCTAGAACACACCAAAAACTTATTTACAAGAGATAGGGCTTACAACCCATACCTCCAAGAGTGCATCTGGTTGCTTATGTGAAGCCATTGATTGGTTGTGAGAAGTATCTATTGGAAAGTGACAATGCAAGCAATTGTTATTTTGTCATTGATGTCAAACCTTAACTGGTGAGACTATTGTTATCTGTTTGAGTACCATATCTATTGATTGATGACGAAGATTTAACAAGAAGACCAAGTGAATGGTTGAGTTAAGGAAAATAAAAGGGTACTTGGTCAGTTGGCACTCTGGCAAAGTAATTAGTTTTTTATCTTTCAAAGATAGTTTTTCTGGCTATTTTGTGCTGAGCAAAGTTTTTTGTGCTGAGCACCAGTGAAATTGCCGAGTGGAAACAATGATTGCTGAGCAGATCACAAATGTTGGCGGACTTGCAGTATTTGGATTAATGATGAGATTTAAGATCTCTGGCCGAATTTGTTAATTTTATTGGGATATGTAAATTTAATTAAATATTGATCCACGTCATTTAATGTATGGATAACCATAATTAATGCATGGATTCAAGTTTTAATTAGAGACTACTTTGGAGAAGTAAATGTAATGTAATAAATGTAATGTAATGATGGAATGATCTGTTGGATCTGACCTAACCCAAGATCTACGATCTTGATTAAGGGGCAAATATTTATCTAACCTAGACAAAGAGGTATATGATAACCTCAAGGGGTTATTCATTGAAGTGTGGATGTACGGATTGGTGTACATGTGTGTATGCAAGAGGATTGCATAGTTGATTTACTGATTGGCATGACCTAGCAGAGAAGGCTGAACACAAAAGCATAAATCTTCATGTGTGATTTCTAGATGGATCTCCAACTAGATCAGAAGATTGAAATGACAATGCAGGCCACTCAATAAGTTAACATCAGAGCTGTAATTGGAACTGAATTTGAAAAGTAAGTTGTATATATCATATCACAACTGCTGATTACTTTCTAACCATTGTATCAGTTAAAATCCTTTAACAAGGTTGACCTAATAGTCATTTGTATAAATCCTCTAAGCAAGGTGACATTTAGGTGGAATGTTCTAAGTCTTCTAACAAGGCCACTCCTGATAGGGTGATTAAATCCTTTAACCAGGTCACACCTAATAGTGTGTTATTGTAACCTTTAACAGGGTTGGCTCCTCACAGAGCTCACTTCAGAAGAGTGAAACTTGATAGCATGTTACTGGTAGTTTTTAACATATTGGGTTTCCACGTTAAATACTTGTGTCAACTTGTGTGAATGATTATGGTTTGTTTTATTGTTATGTTTCTACGAGCTAATTACATTAAACAGTAAACTGCATGATTAAGTTGTTGACATATGCTACTGCTGCCAAGTAGATATGAATTGTTTAAAATATAGAAAATTTTATTTGGTAAATCTATACTTGAGGATAACTAATTCACCCCTCCCCTCTCAGTTAGTCTAAATTCATTCTAACAATTGGTATCAGAGCTTTGGTCTCCTGAAAATAGTTTGAAGGTACTTGGAGCGAAAAGATCAAGATGTATAAAAAGGAGGTTCCGAAGCTGAACAAAGATAACTTCCCTG
>MU213259.1:42378-130604 GCA_018584345.1 Thuja plicata | reverse complement strand
TTTGAACCAAGTTCAAACCTATTCAAGGTTGTTCAAGGGTGTTCAAGCCTGTTCAAACAATTTGTTAATAAATAAACTTTCACCTTTCAAAACATGGCTGGACTACGAGACTGACACCTTAGTGATTGACTGGACTTGAAAGATTTTAGGGAACCTAAGATAATTAGGAAACATAATGGCAACTCAAAGGACCACATAAAAAGGACAAGTAAAAGACTTGGACTAACAGATAGGAAAAGCACTATTGGTGGAGCATTTCTTTTGGGAAAAAGATTGATCTCATGGACAATCAAGAAACAGAACTACACCTCACAATCTACAACTGAAGCCGAGTATGTGGCAGCAGCAGTCAACTGTTCTAACATTGTGTGGTTGAAGATACTACTGAAAGGTATGAAGGAAGAAATCACTGAACCTGTTGTCATATATTGTGATAACACAAGTGCCATTAATATTTCTAAAAACCCTGTTATGCACTCAAAGACAAAGCACATAGCTATCAAGTATCATTATTTTAGGGAGCTAGTTCAGAATAAAGAAGTGAGACTGGATTATGTGAACAATAAAGAACAATTAGAAGACATATTCACAAAGGCACTACCCAAGGATGCTCATGAGTATTTTTGAGTTAAATTGGGGGTGATTCCCCTAACTAAGGCTAATTAATTTTTGTATGGTACTGTTGCATCAAATATTACATTCAGAATACTTGGCACATTGATGCATAGTAAGTCACACTTTAGGATGCTGACTAAAGTTGTGAAGCTGGACAAAGACAGAAAAGAAGATCACTCATAATCAAGATGACAGGATCAACATGATACTGAAGATCTATATGATAAAGATATTGAAGTCTTTTGCATTATTGTCAAAGAGGAGAGATTACCTAAGGGAGAGATTACCTATATAGAGGAAGAAGTTACTATTGAAAACAATGAAGTGATTATCTACTCAGAGGGAGTCTACAGATGATTACAATGTGATTACAGACATAGAGGGAGAAATGTGTTACAGATAAGAAACAGAATGAAGCTAAAGACATTAATGAAGATTTGTTCATATCAAGGAACATAGGTGACTTTTTGGATTGTATGGTAACTATTCTTGTTAAATCATTGTTTTAATATTTTGTGTTGCCATCAATGCCAAAGAGGGAGATTGTTGGAAAGTGACAATGCAAGCAATTGTTATTTTTTCATTGATGTCAAACCATAACTGGTGAGACTATTGTTATCTATTTGAGTGCCATATCTATTGATTGATGAAGAAGATTTAACAAGAAGACCAAGTGACTAGTTGAGTTAAGGCAAATAAAAGGATACTTGATCAGTTGGCACTCTGGAAAAGTAATTAGTTGTTTATCTTTCAAAGACAGTTTTTCTGGCTGTTTTGTGCCGAACGAAGTTGTTTGTGCCAAGCAAGTTTGTTCAGTGCTGAGCACCAGTGAAATTGCTGATTGGAAATAGTGATTGCAAAGAAGATCACAGATGTTGGCTGACTTGCAGTATTTGGATTAATGATGAGATTTGAGATCTCTGGCCGACTTAGTTAATTTTATTGGGATATGTAAAGTTAATTAAAGATTGATCCACATCATTTAATGTATTGATAACCGTATTTAATGCATGGATTCAAGATTTAATTAGAGACTACTTTGGAGAAGTAAATGTAATGTAATGATGGAATGATCTATTGGATCTGACCTAACCTAAGATCTACGATCTTGATTAAGAAAAAAATATTTATCTGACCTAGACAGAGAGGTATATGATAACCTCAAAGGGTTATCCATTGAAGTGTGGATGTACGGACTGGTGTACATGTGTGTATGCAAGAGGATTGCATAGTTGATTTATTGATTGGCATGACCTAGCAGAGAAGGCTGAACACAGAAGTAGCAAGTTGCATGTGTGATTGCTTGACGAATTTCCAAGCAGATCAAAAGATTGAAATAACAATGCAGGCCACTCAGTAAGTTAACATCAGAGCTGTAATTGGATATAAATTTCCAAAGTAAGTTGTATGTATCAGATCACAATAGCTGATTACTTTCTAACCATTGTATTAGTTAAAATCCTTTAAAAAGGTTGACCTAACATTCATTTGTATAAATTCCCTAAGCAAGGTGACATTCAGGTGGAATGTTCTAAGTCCTCTAACAAGGCCACTCCTGACAGGGTGATTAAATCCTTTAACCAGGTCACACCTAATAGTGTCTTATTGTAACCTTTAACAGGGTTGGCTCCTCACAGAGCTCACTTCAGAAGAGTGAAACTTGGTAGCATGTTACTGGTGGTTTTTCCCATATTGGGTTTCCACGTTAAATACTTGTGTCAGCTTGTGTGAATGATTATGGTTTGTTTTTCTATTATGTTAAGATAATTACATTAAATAGTAAACTGTATGATTAAGTTGTTGACATATGCTACTACTGTTGAGTAGATCTGAATTGTTTAAAATGCAAAAAGTTTTATTTGGTACATCTAGACCTGAGGATAACTGATTCACCCCTCCCCTCTTAGTTATTCTAAATTCATTCTAACAGTATCTCCCGGTGAAGACAAGTGTATGATATGTAAAAAGCACCATTCCCAATAAGCAGCCCATATCCATCGTAAGAAAGGACCCAACAATAATAAACTACAAAAGATCTTCAAATAAAATATCAGGTCCAAAAAGTCACTTTGTATCATAAACTACTAGCAACAACATGTCAACACCATGTTTAATAATCTGGTTTACATTAGGAATATTAACACTTTTTGTATGATTCTTGGAAATATGAATTAGAATTTTGGTAGAGCAACACTCTTCTAAATTATGAGAATGATTTTCAATAACATTTTCATTAAAATCTAAATTTGTACTTACGTGAAATTTATTCTCCAATCATGCATTATCAAGATCATCTTCATAGTAAAATGATTTTAGTATGGGATGACTACTATATAACTCATCTTCATAATCAAATTTGAATCCCTCTAATTCATATTGTGTGTGGGATATCATAACTAAGGAAAACAAGTTTTCTTCTATTTGTTCTTCAAAATTCCCAAGATTCTCTAATGGTTTGGGTTGCAACCATTCTTCACTATCTTATATGAAAAGGAATTAAAAAGACTCATAATCTACCTGCATATCAAGATGATAGATATCCTCTATTTTCCCACCACTAAACACATCTTGTTCATGCTTGCTTGATTAAAATTATTTGTTGGAATTGCATCAGATACTTCAAATGTAATAGAATCAAGTTCAGAAAAAGAAATATTTTCTAGAAAGCTTTTTGCAGATTTCTTCCAATTGGGCATTTTGTGCTCATGTTGATTCTCCTTGACTTCCTGATCAAAATCATTTATTGAAATTAAAATTATGTTTGAAGTATCAAATGCAAAGATTTCAGATTCTAAAAAAGAAACATTTTCCAGTGATTTTCCATTTGGTCTTTCATTGTTCAATCCCTGTTCAATAGAAAATGTATTTACACATGTTGTTACATTTCTAATTTTGAATTGTGATCATTTTTTTCATAGAAGAATCATCATTATCCACATGCAAATGATAAATTCTTGCAATTCTAGGAGAGCTATTTTCAGCCACAAGACATGCACAAAGATATTTTTCAGTAAAGACTGTTAGATTTGGGTGGTAAGAGATACGTGGTGCTGGTTTTTCTTCATCCATGATAAATTTATTTTGTATAGGTTTCTTTGTTGGATAAAAATTCATATTATGAAAGAATATTTTAGATTCTGGAGTCTTTGCAATGCAACTACTCATGTGTTTCATTCCACTCAAATTCATATCATCATCTATCTCAATTGCTTCTTTTTGTGCATTCTCAAACATTTGCATCTTCTTACGTTTAAGAAAGAATTTAATCTCAGTTTGTAGTGCAAAAATAAAAACACATAGTTGATTACTCTCATTTGGTTGGAATTATTGAGGGATCTTACAAATGCATAGAATAAATTTATCAACAAGGATTCTCATGGATTCATCCTATTCCATTTGGATTTGAAATAAATTCATCAACAACTTATAAGTATCAACTATAGGCTAAAACCTTCTGATAAATTTTACCTTAATCTCATTCCATCTAGTAATACACACTTTTGTAAATTCTAAAACCAATCAGTGACATTCCCAACAAGGCTTCCAACAAACAATCTGACAAATAGATCTTCTTCTTGCACCCAAGGATCTCACATGCAATAGTGACTGCTTTGATGTGATAATCTAGGTCTTTCTTTTTATTGTTGGAATAATGGAATGGTGTGTACTGAGAGGGGAGGGGTAAATGTTCATAGGAAAATTCATGAAAAGTAATTACACATGATAGAAGAATCGGTAATGCAGAAAACCCCTGTTAGAAGGTAAAAACTATGTTGGGGATAAAACCCACAAAGCTTCACTATCTCTGGAATGGAAGGTTCCGATTAAGGCTACAAGAGTGATCACTCCTGAGGAACTTATCCTGTTAGGAGTAAAATTTTAGACTTGTTAGGTCTACTCGGTTAAGAGATTTAGCAACACTGTTAAGTGTGTACTCGGTTAAGATATTTACATAAAGACTATTAAGTCCACCTTATTAAAGGATTTTGTCTATTTTCTATAATTGCTAGAGAGTAGTCAAAAATACTTGTTGACCTGATAGTTTGCAATCCTAAATTTATGAATACGGATCCTTTAAGTTCACAATGTATATGTATCACCTATAGTGATTGATTAATACCTTTATTCTTCTTGGTATCCTTGAATCTTTTTCTTCATAACTGAATTTTGTCTTTTGTGTCCTTCTGCATGAAACTCTCTGTCTGATCCATAGATGTCTTCTACCACTACAATCATCGTGTTCTGATTGATTAATACATTTATTTATACAATGTATTGACTTATTTAGGTTTCACGCTTTACATTAAAAACTCTATGATCAAAGTTTTACAACTTGACCTTGATCTCCTAGTTTGCATGTTTACAATTAGTTAGACTGGTTAAAACAATTACATATTCTTTACTTTTCCCTCAAGAAATGGTTTTTAAGCTAAGTATAAAGATAATTAAAAAACTGAAGTGTTTTATCTGACATGTAACTCAGATCCACATTTCTCAGAAATAAAATTTTCTCTCAATAGACTGGTGCTCGGTGATGTCTCTGTTGACATACTTCTCTCAGTTTTCTCTATGAACTTACGTTTTCGAGTTCCTCTATGAACTGTCTGTCGGTGATAGTGCTCTCAGTGTTCACTTGCACTAACATTTTTGGTGACCATTGCACTTGTCTATTTCAGTGTCCATTGTGCTTGACTAAATGTTGTCACTCGGTGATCATGTTACCAATAGTCCAAAAATTGTTTCCTTGTATACTAATGACAAATATGATCCTTTAGTATTATCAATCTCCCACTTTGGCATTAGTATCAAAAACTGATATGTGCAAAACTGAAATGTTCAGTATATACACCAAATGTTTACCTTGTGAATATGAATCCCCCTATTTGCATGCCTTGGTATAGTGTATCTACATGTTTCTTCCTTTGATACATTTTTCTTTATCCATATATTTCCCCTTTTATCATTCCCCCTTTCACCTTATTATTTCCCCCTTTATCATATCATTTCCCCCTTTTATTGAAAATAATGACAAAGGTGTAATACTTACAATGTGTCAAAAATGTGGGAATGGGATTTTTGAATGTCCTCCATTATCTTCTCAAATTTATCTTTGAGGTGCTCAAGGGTCATGTATTCCAAGGTGATTCTGGGGTTCATGTCATATATGCTCTCTATAATAGACATCTCTTGGGTGGCAATCAATGCTTTTTCCAAAGTCACATGTTTCAATAGCAATGTGAGATCCAGGAGTAACATAGCATGCAACTCGGTTACCTCATCTCAGATTCTTCTTTCTACCTTTTGAAGTTCAACTCTCAACCATTTTTCTTCTATACTCTTGTCATAATGCAATTTGAATGCATTTTCCTTGGTTGTGAGACTTTGTGCACTAGCCTTAAGATATTCATCAATTTTGGCTATCTTCTCACTATGCTTATTAGTGAAAGTCTCTAATGTGCACAAAGTTTGAATTAAGTTGACTACTTCTAATATTAGGTGTTCCATAGTAGTAACTAATTTAGAAAGTTTTACCTTATTTTCTACAACTTCTTGGCTGACTTTCTCTGTAAGCTTGTATTGACACTTATGCTCAACACGTTTCTCAATTACCTTATCTACATCTACATTCTGTGACATGATGACATCGATGAGAACTTCTAATTGATAAATTATAGGTGCATTTGAGTGTAGTTATCAAAATTTGACATCTCAAATGCAGTAAGTCTGCCTACCAGACCTTCCAAAGTCAAATTATTATTAGGAGTACATCTTAACTCTTGAATTGTAGAGACTCTAATAGCATATATAGGAAGAAGAGTCCTCAATACCTTTCTCATAATGGTGTTATCATCGATTATTCCCTTATCTCCTCTAATAGCATTTAAAACTTCCTTTATCCTGCCATAATATTGAACTATATTTTCTCCTTCTTGCATTTTCATTTCATCAAACTTACCTCTTACACTTTCAGATTTGGCTCTCAGCACATTTGTATCTCCTCCATAGATATTTTATAGGGAATCCCACATTTTTTTTGTAGTTGTACAATTCTTTATGTCTTCAAACTCATGATAGTTCAGAGATGATGCAATCTCCAGCATTACTTGATTGTGCTCTTGCTTTTCTCTTAACTATGCAGCTGTGGCGAGTGTAGTGGGGGCTACATAATCATGTTAAACATAGTTCTTAGCAGAATCACCAATACCAACCAGATGCAATTTCATCAAACTTTTCCATGCAAGGAAATTATCTTTGTTCAACTTCAGTACCTCCTTTTTATACATCTTGATCTTTTGCTCCAAGTACCTTCAAACTATTTTCAAGAAACCAAAGCTCTGATACCAATTGTTCGAATGAATTAAGAATAACTGAGAGCGGGGCTGAATTAGGTATCCTTAAGTCTAGATGTGCCCATTTAAAATTTATACCAATTTAAACAACTCAGATCTTCTCGGCAGTAATAACATAAAACAACAACATACATATGAAGTTTACTGTTCAGATGTAATCAACTTGTAGAAACTTAATAGTAAAACACAACATAAACATTCACACAAGTTGACACCATTATTTAGCATGGAAACCCAATATGGGAAAAACCACTAATAACATGCTATCAAGTTTTCACTCTTCTAAAGTGATCTCTGTTAGGAGCCAACCCTGTTAAAGGTTACGAAACACATTGCTAAATGTGACCTGGTTAAAGGATTTAATCACCCTGTCAGGAGTGGCCTTATTAGAGGTCTTAGAACATTCCACCTGAATGTCACCTTTCTCAAATGATTTATACAATGAATGTTAGGTCAACCTGGTTAAAGGATTTTGACTGATACAATTTTTAGAAATTAATCAGCAGGTGTGATCTGATACATACAACTTACTTTGCAAATCCAGATCCAATTCAACTCTAATGCTAATTCATTGAGTGGCCTCCATTCTCTTTTCAATCTTCAAATCTTCTTGGAAATCCAACAAGCAATCACTCTTGCAGCTCTCAGCTTCTCTGTTCAGCCTTCTCTACTTTGATTAAGCCAATCAGTCAATTAACCATGCAATCCTCTTGCATATAGTTCTTACACACTTAATGAATAACCCCTTGAGGTTATCATATACCTCTTCATCTAGGTCAGATAAATATTTTTCCACTTAATCAAGATCGTAGATCTTAGGTTAGGTCAGATCCAATAGATCTTTCCATCTTTAAATTTAATTTTCTTCTCCAAAGCAATCACTAATTAAATCTTTGATCCATGCATTAATTACGGTTACCCATGCATTTAAATAGTGTGAAGAAATCATGCTTATCCTTAATTATATTTACATATCCCAAATAAATCAATTATGTCAGTCAGAGATCTCAAATCTCAATAATTACAAAAATAATGCTCCTTGGCCAACACTGTGTTCTTTCGCTCGGTCATCACTAGTTTCCTTGGCAATTTACTAGTGCTCGGTCATCACTGACTTTGCTTAGCATAAACTGTTCACAGTAAACTATCATCAAAATATAAATGACACATTACTTTACCAATGTGCCAACTTGAACAAGTACCCTGATGATTTCCCATAACTCAACCGTTCCACTTGGTCTTCTTGTTAAATCTCCTTCATCAATCAATAGATATGGTACTCAAATAGATAGCAATAGCCTTTCCAGTTAAGGTTTGACATCAATGATAAAACAACAATTGTTTCCATTGTATCTTTCCAATAATCTTTCCAATAGTTTCCATGTTAAAAATCCATGTGTTGTGTGTTTATTTTTTATTACTTTATTGTTTGACAATTCACAAATGCAATTCTGGATTGATCGGTATACTCTGCATATTTACTATCTTTCGGTAAATAGTTAATTTCTTATCGGTAAACATAAAGAAGAAGGTTTAACAAAGCAATCCAACAAGTATAAAATTGATATAAGGCATTCATCTTGTAGGATAGAAGATAACTTGATACATAATCTGTGGTTATAAGTTTTAAGGTTTGATTTAAGGATTAATTATTGAGGCCACTGATTCACCCCCTCCCCCTCTCAGTTATTACTAACAATTGGTATCAGATCTTGTGTGCTTAGATGGAAGGTTTCAAGACCTAATCTAAAGATCACAAGATGAACAGACGAGATGTGCCCAAGTTGAAAAAAGATAATTTTCTTCATGGAAGAGCAGAATAAGACTCCACTTATCAGGTATTGGTAATGGTGTTACTCAATACTTAGATGTTGAATATGTGTTGCCCATAGGAGAACCAATAGTTGAACAATTGAGAGAGAAGCATGAGCACAATTGCATGCTGAATTTGAAGATGTCAAAACCTGCAAGACTGCAAAGTAGATGTGGGACAAATTGATGCTTGTACATGGTGGTGACAAGAATGTTTTGAGAGCGAAGGCAGAAAGCCTTAGAGGAAATTTTGATGATCTCAAAATGAAACAAGGTGAAAACATCACTCAGTACAGCACAAGGATCAAAGAGGTATTCAATGCTATCTGAGGAGTTGGAGGTGTACAAGAAGAAGATACAGTGGTAAGTAAAATTATAAGAACCTTACTGCCTACTTATGCTATTAGAGTATCTTCCATTCAAGAAATGAGAGAAGTAGCAAATAGCAATGTTACTCTAGACAGTTTGGTTGGAAGACTGATTTCATTTGAAATGAATAACTTTGATAATAGTGTCTTACGAAACATAGAGCCTGCATTCAAAACTTCTATGACAATAAGTAAATCAAGTCATAAAAACAATATGAGAAAAGATAGTGATAGTGAAAGTGAAGAGGATGATCTTGATGAAATTGAAGCACTTATTGCTAGAAGAATGCAAAGAGGCAAAGCTAAATAAAAAGGTAAATTAACACTTGTTTGTTTTAATTGTAAAGAGAGTGGACACTTTGTTGCAAGATGTCCTAAAAGAAGAAAAGATGACAGAAGTAATGATAAATCCTCTGAAAAGAAGTTTGATAGAGGTGATTACAGAAGCTACTAAAAATCAGAAAGAAGAGATACCCGAGACTATAAGGACAAAGGAAATAAGGCCAGTTACCTAGAAAAATGCAAAGATGATGATACTGACACCGAATCTGATGAAGAAATTGAGATGGTGTTTGTGGATGTAAAGGATGATTCAGATGATGATGAAGAAAGGTATGTAAAAACTGCACTCATATCTAAAATTAGTAAAATTGATGTCTAGATCATAGATAGTGGCTGCACTCACCATATGACCGGTGATAAGCATAAGTTTGATACTTTTGAATACTATGAAGGTGGTTCAGTAAGAATGGGTAATGACACACCTTGTCTAGTTGAAGGTAGAGGAACCATAATGTTGAATAACTAGATAAAATATGAAAATTCTTATTACATAAATGGATTGAATTATAATCTATTGAGTGTTTCTCAGTTGAATAATTCAGGTCACAAAGTAGCATTTGGAAATAAGAAGGATAATATTTTCAATAAATCAGGAAATATGATTAGTACCGGTGAGTAGACAAAAGGTAACTTATTTTATCTGAATGATACTAACACCACTTGTTTGATTTCTACAAATGAAGACATATGGTTGTGGCACAAAAGATTGTGCCATGTGAAATTTGACAACATGATAAAAATTAGTAAAAGAGAAATGTCAGAGGCTTACCGATGATGACCAAGCCTGACAACATCATGTGTAAGAATTGTCAAAAAGGTAAGATGAAAAAGTCTAGTTTTAAAAGAAAAATCCATACATCTGATGCAGTTCTAAAATTAGTCCATACTGATTTATGTGGACCCATGAGGACAAAGAGTTATTATGGAGATAGATATTTTATTCTCTTTGTTTATGATTTTTCTAGAATGATGACAGTCATGTTTCTAAAAGATAAATCAGAAGCATTCAAGATGTTTAAATGGTACAAAGAAATGGTTGAGAAACAAAGTGGTAAGGAACTAAAATACTTAAGATTAGATAGAGGAGAATAATTTATATTAGCTAAATTCACTAACGTTTATAATAAGCATGAAATCAAAAGATAGGTCTCTACACCAAGAACACCACAGCAAAATGGAATTGCTGAAAGAAGGAACAAATCCATAGTTGACTGTGCAAGGACACTGATGATAGAGAAAGGAATCACCCAAATATTCTGGAAGGAAGCTGTCAATACTACTATTTACACATTGAACAGATTATAATTGAAGAGAGACACCAAAAAGATACCTTATGAGCTTTGGTATGGATACACACCCAATGTAAGTTATTTCAAAAATTTTGTTAGTCAATGTTATATCTTAAAAGATGATAGAAATGCAAAACTTGAATCCAAGAGTGATGAAGGAGTCTTTCTAGGGTATTCCACCAAAAACAAGGCTTATAAATGTCTAAATAAAGCCTCTAACAAAATTATTGAAAGTGCAAATGTAAAGATAGATGAATTTGTAGAGAAGAATGAAAAGGAAAGAACCAGAGAACTAGAGGGCTACAATAGGTTTACTTACAATGAGGATCCTGGCACTCTACCTGACCAACAATGTAGAGATCTCGAGCAAAAGATCATTGCACCTGAGCATCAGGCTGCAAATATCGACGATCATAATATTACTCAAGATGACGCACAAAGTGATGGAGAATAGAATGAAGAACACAATAATGATCAAGCTGATGGACAAAGAGCTGAACTTGTACTTGCAAGTTATGTCAGAAGGAACCATCCATAGAACCAGATCATAGGAGATAAAAAGGTTGGTATGAGAACTAGAAGTAAGTCTCTAAATACAAGATGTCTTATTTATGATTATGAGCCCAAATCTGTCAATGTTGCACTAGATAATGATAAATGGATAAGTGCTATGAATGAAGAGATTGAGCAGATAGAGAAAAAAAAGACATGGACACTTGTACCAAGACCAGATGACAAGAATTTTATCGGTACAAAATGGATATTCAGGAATAAGTTGAATGAGAATGGAGAATTCACAAGAAACAAAGGAAGACTAGTATGCAAGGGATATGCACAAGAAGAAGGAATTGAATATGGAGAGACCTTTGCACCCATTGCTAGGCTAGAAGGAGTAAGAATATTACTTTTTTATGCTGCATATAAAGGCTTCAAGGTATATCAAATGGATGTCAAGTCTTCATTCCTAAATGGAATACTTGAAGAAGAGGTATATATTGAACAACCAGAAGGTTTTTTTAATACAAACAAGAGGGACATGGTATGTAGACTACATAAATCCCTATATGGATTGAAACAAGCACCCTGAGCCTGGTATGAAAGACTTCATTCCTATCTTATAAGTATTGGATTTGTAAGAACTAGTGAAAATATTAATCTTTATTTGAAGGAAGATACTGATGCTAACATTTTTATTGCTAAGATATTTGTTGATGACATCATATTTGGAGACAATGATATGCTATGAAAATCATTTGCAAATGAAATGAGAAAAGAGTTTGAGATGTCTATGTTTGGAGGGATCAAGTTATTTCTTGGTCTGCAGATCATGAAACAAGATGAAGGTATTTTAATTACACAATCCAAGTACATCAAGTAAGTACTAAAAATATTCAAGATAGAAGAGTCCAAACTAGTTGGAACACTGATGGCTACTGGATACAAACTGACAAAGGAGGACAATTCATTAAAGGTAAATCAGACTTTGTACAGATCAATGATTAGAAAGCTCATGTATGTTGTACATGCTAGACTAGATATTGCACATGCAGTAGGAATAGTTGCTAGATTTTCTGCTAATCCCAGATAATCACATATGAATGTTGTGAAAAGAATCCTGAGATATTTGAAGAATACTGAGGAATATGGCTTATGGTATAGAAGAGAAGGAAAATTTGAACTTAAGGTTTTTACCGACATTGATTGGGCTTGAAATATTGATGACCAAAAGAGCACAACTAGTGGAGCATTCTTTATGGGTGACAAACTTGTCACATTGATTAGCAGAAAGCAAGGATGCATCTTTAAGTCTACTATAGAAGTAGAGTATGTTGTTGCTACTGCAAACTGCTCAAATATTGCATGGATCAAATAGTTATTGGAAGGTATGCATATGAAAATTTTAGAACTAGTAATTATCTACTGTGATAATACAAGTGCAATAAACATTTCCAAGAATCTGGTCATGCATGCTAAAACAAAGCATATTTCCATCAAGTATCATTATTTGAGAGAATAAGTTCAGGCAAAGGAGGTGATACTGGAGTATTTGCAATCAAAGGAATAATTGGTCGATACCTTCACCAAGCCACTACCCAAGGATGCATTTGAGTACTTGAGAAAGAGACTAGGTGTCAGACCCTTGGCTACTGGTCAGTAAGATGGCTAGAAGGCTGCATCAGCCTACATATTATCATAATATCATTCATGTTGATGCAAGAAAATAAAATGGACATAAAGACAAATCTATACATAGCAAGGTATTTATCTACACCAAGAACTAAAGTTGTTACCGATGGAATGGGAAATTCAAGGAATATATTATGGATAGAAAGGATCCACTTGATATCACTATCAAAAGCTTGTTTAAAAAAATGTTTGTTTGGCATTTTTGTCAAAGGGAGAGAGAGATCTCATTATCATACAGATATTATATCCATTATCAACTCAGGGAGAGATCATATCTATCAAAGTATCCAAAAGGAGAATTTAACAAGAAAGGGAGAGTACACACAAAGGAAGAGAATTGCTGACAAGAGACATTAAAAGAAAGGAGAATAGTCAAAGGGAGAGATTTTGACACAGAAGGAGAACACGTCACATTAGAGAACAAAAAATTCTACATTTATCCAGTGAAGGGATTGAAGATAGTAAGAAAGCTATAAGAATCAAATCAAAGCTATTTGAGCTTACTGAAAGCTAGACATTTGTATTAGTTACATTAGAAAAGCTTGATGAAAATGTATATTTCATATTGTATTAGTAATAGTATAGTATGATAATGTAGTATGTTTCCATCAATGGAAAAGGGAGAGATTGATGACATGTAACTGATTGAATGTTTGAAGATGTTAAGTTGATGATCATGAAAGAAATTAAATCAATTAATGTATTCTATTCTCATTGATGTCAACTTGATATAATATGTATGGTCATGGCAATACTGCCAAAGACTTCAAAGAACTGATGAATCAAGGCTATGCTATCAGTAATGCATATAATTCAAAGTATTCACTAAGTGACTGCATACACCGATGGAGTGCACACCGACAGAAAAAGTAAAAGAGTAAAGTCACAGTGTTTCCCGATGAGGAAATGCACAGCATTACTGACGAGAAATGTTACAATGTTTCCCAACGAGAAAAACATAGAGTAAACCGATGGAAACAATTTTAGTTTTTCCCAATGGAAAAGACAAAGGATAGATATCCTGATGACAACTAAAGTCACATCGATAGAACAGTTAGTTATCACCGATGACTAACTAAAGTGTTGACCAACAGAATAGAGAATTCAGAAAATGACAAAATGATTAGCTGTCAAGAAGCTAAAGATAGAATTAACAGATACTTATCATTGTTTTAATCATCCAGATAAATGCAGAGATAAGTAACTGATTTAAAGCTGATTTGTCCAGTTGGCAAGAAGATTTCTTTGAGATAAAACTGAAGTTTTCTTTAAATATATTGGCGAGAATTGAGGAACACACCAAGAATAAAGAAAGCCAAGAAAAGAGGAAATCATGTCTATATAGAGACAAACCCAATTTATTATGTAGGGGGTGTATGGGGTGAAAAAGAGAATAGAGGAAAGATGCTAAAGAGAATCTAAAGGGGAAGAAAGTCTTCTTTTAGTCCTGATTAACAAGCTAAAGAAAGAGCTAGATTCTACAGACACCGATGAACTGTGAGACAAGCATCACAGACAAGAACAGTGTGGAGAAAATGTATAATTAATTTTATTGATCAGAGAGGTAATGGACTTACAATAGATCTGAAAAATCTGCAATTAAGTTGTATGTATGAACAGATCATTAGTGTTTTAGTTTAACCATTGAAGCATAAAGCCTCTTAACCGAGCAGGACTTAAAAGTCTTTTACAATTGAGATACATCCCAAGGAGTATCAAAAAGTTTGATCATAAAAGTAGCATTGGATATGCCCGATACCTATTGAGAGACCAAGTGAGTGTTTGATCAAGGATGGTAGCATTAGATGCCAGATACTAGGTGAAAAACTATTCTTAAATCCACTAACAAGGTCACACCTAACAGTGTGTTTGTAACCTTTAACAAGGTTGGCTCTTAACATGGCTCACTTTAGAAGAGTGAAAATTTGGGGTACCGGTCCCAGTGGTTTTTTCCCTCAATAGGGTTTCCATGTTAAAAATCCATGTGTTGTCTATTTTGTTTTACTACTTTACTATTTTACATTTCAAAAATGCAATTCTAGATTGATCGGTATACTTTGCAAATTTACTGTGTTTTGGTAAATAGTTAACTGCTTATTGGTAAACATAAAGAAGAAGGTTTAACAAAGCAATCCAAAAAGTAGAAAATTGATGTAAGGCATTCATCTTGTAGGACAGAAGATAACTTGAGACATAATCTGTGGTTATAAGTTTTAAGGGTTGATTTAAGGATTAATTATTGAGGCCACTGATTCACCCCCCCCCCCCCTCTTAGTTTTTACTAACAACATCCAAGCCAAGAATGCGCGTAGAAAGACATGGAAGAAAAGATACAACAATTTAGAGATGCTACTTGAAGAAAACATCAGAGCTTACAATCAGAGGATTAATGAAGTAGTTTTAGGAATCAGAAACAATGGTGGAGAAATTTTAGAGGAAGACATAATGGGAAAACTGATGACTACATTGACAACAAATTATGAGAGAAAGATAAACATCTTGGATGAAACTATGAAATTTTCAAAAGACTTCAAAAGAGAAACCTTGATCAGCAAAATTTCAGCATTTGAGATATCAAGATTGAAGACATAAACTAAAATTGAAATAGCCTTCAAACCCTCAATCCATGGTAAGAAATCCCTCAGCACCTTTAGTGATATTGAGAAAGAAGAAGTGGATAAAGAACTAGAATAAATCATTGATATGATCACTAAGAAAGAAAGGAAAGGAAAAGGAAAATATGAAGAATAATTACCATTCAAATGTTTTTCATGTAACAAAGCTTGCCACTTTGCATCCAAGTGTCCTACAAGAGTCAAGAAGTTCATAACAGATTACAAGCCTAAATATACAAAGGAATGCTACTGTGTTGAAGATGGTGTAATTGATGATGATTAAGGAGAGGATGAAATTGGATTTGTCGCAATTAAAGATATTGAAAAAATGTTTGATCAAATGGAAATTGAAGATGAAAATAAAGTACAAGAATTGGCTTTAGTTTTCCAAGCACACATTAGAATAGACTGGATCTTTGACACTGGGTGTTCACATCACATGATAGGAGACAAAGATAGATTTGTACATCTAGATAAGTACAAAGGTGGCATGGTTAGATTTGGAGATAACCCTCCTAAACCTATCATAGGTAGAGGATCTATCACTTTAGATGGAAAGAAGAAGACAAATGATGTTCTTTATGGTGATGGTTTACATCATAACTTAATAAGTATTGGAAAATTGCTCGATAAAGGATATTAGTTGGAATTCACAAAACAATAGGTGCATCATTAATAAAAAAGGATACATGATAGCATCAAGTTCAAAAACCAAAGGTAATTTTTTTTAGCTCAACTCTGAAGTAAGTTATTTTGTTGCAAAAGTGGATGACAATTGGTTATGGCACAAAAGACTTTGTCGTATCAATTTTGACAACATAGTAAAGATAAGAAATGTAAAGGTAGTAAGAGACCTTCCTAGTATTGCAAGACCAGTTGATACTATGTGCAGGGAATGTGTGATGGTAAAGCATGTGAGGAACTCATTCAGAAGCAAACAGAACTTTGGAAAGAAAAAATTAGATCTAGTGCATACAGACTTATGTAGACCTACTCAAACAAGATCATACTATGGTGAAAGGTATTTAATTTTGTTTGTTGATGATTTCTCCAGAATGATGTGGGTTCCGTTCTTGACAGAAAAATCTGAAGCTTTTGAGAAGTTCAAAATATTCAAAGCTAAAGTTGAAAATGAGTCTGGGTTAAAGATAAAATTTCTAAGATCTGATAGAGGAGGAGAATTCACCTCTGACAAGTTTCTTGAGTACTGCGAAGAACATGGGATCAAAAGAAAGCTAAGTGCACTTAGAACCCCTCTATAGGATGGAATTGCAGAAAGGAGAAACAAGATCATACTTGACATAGCGTGCACTATCATGATTGAAGGAAATGTTGCACACACCAATTAGAGAGAAGAAGTCAATAAAATAGTCTATACTATCAACAAAACTCAACTAAGGCCATCCTCAAACAAAACACTTTATGAACTTTGGTTTGGAAATGTGCCTACAGTAAAATACTTTAGAATCTTCGGAAGAAAGTGTTACATCAAGATAGATGATGGTGTTGGTAAGTTTTATGCTAGAAGCGATGAAGGTATTTTTCTTGGTTATTCTACTAAGACAAAAGCTTACCGATGTTTTAATTTGAGGTTGAAGAAAATCATTGAAAGTGCACATCTGAAGATTGATGATAATTTCATGATTCAAGAGAGATACTATGAATATGCACCTATGATTGAAGATGAACCTAGACCTATCAATAAAGAAATAGTTATTGAAGAAATGTTTGACTCTATTGATGTATCTTGCAATAACCCTAAACCAAGTGAAGAGGAATCATAGATTACAGATGAGAGTGTCACACGTAAAATTCCAAAATACACATCTACATACCATTCAAAAGAAGATATCATTAGAGATCAGAGAAAAAAAAATTTGACAAGATCTAAAGAAAAAGGTTTAACCGTTGATGAAGAGGTATGTTTACTTTCTCAAATTGAAACCTTAAGTGTTAAATATGCTTGTAATGATTCAGATTGGAAAAATGAAATGCAAGAAGAATTAGATCATATAATTAAGAATGACACATGGGAATCGGTCCCTAGAACTTGTGACAAAAATGTGATAGGAACTAAGTTGATATTCAGAAACAAAATGAATGAAGATGGTAGAGTGATAAGAAACAAAGCAAGAATGGTATGTAAAGGATATGCGCAGAGACAAGGAATTGACTACTCTGATACATTTACCCCTGTGAGAAGAATGGAAGCTATTAAATTGTTTTTAGCTTGTGAAACATTCAAGAACTTTAAAGTATATCAGATGGATGTCAAGTCAGCATTTCTGAATGGTGACTTGAAGGAAGAAGTTTACATAGAATAGCCTGAAGGATTTAACTTATCAGACAAACCAGACATGGTATGCAAACTAAAGAAAGCCCTCTATGGACTTAAACAGGCCCCAAGAGCAAGGTATGAGAGACTTGATGGCTACTTGACAATGATAGGATTCAAGAAGGGAGCAGCAGATTGCAACTTATTTATAAGAAAGACACCTGAAGGATTATTACTTGTTTCTATTTTTGTTGATGACATTATTTTTGGAGGTAATGACAAGCTTAGTGCAGAATTTGCTAAAGAGATGCAGAGCGAGTTTGAAATGAGCATGATTGGACCTATAAAATACTTTTTGGGATTAACTATAAAACAGACAAACAGAGGTATATTCATAAATCAGTCCAAATATGTGAAGGAGATATATAAGACATTCAAGATGGAAAATTACAAGCCAGTAAGCACTCCTATGATAACAGGAAGCAAGCTTTCTAAAAATGATGACTCTATAGTAGTTGACAAAACACAATACAAGTATATGATTGGAAAACTCATATATCTCACTCAATCTAGACTGGATATTTCTAATGTAGTTGGAATTTTTGGAAGATTTGCTGCTAAACCAAAATAAAATCACTTAATAGCAATAAAAATAATATTCATATATTTAAAAAGGGACTATAGACTATGGTTTATGGTATCCTATTTCAAAAAATGTAGAACTTCATGTGTATACAGATGTAGATTGGGCAGGTTGTGTTGATGACAGGAAGAGTACCTCAGGAGGAGCAGTATTTCTTAGAGACAGGATGGTTACTTGGACAAGAAAGAAGAACAACTGTATTTCTCAGTCAACAACAAAAGTTGAGTGTGTAGGAGCGGCATTAAATTGATCCACAATGGTTTGGATCAAGCAGATGATTAAAGACTTTGGAATTTAAATTAACTATCCTATTTTCATTCATTTTGACAACACTAGCACTATTAATATGTCAAACAACCCTGTGATGCAAGCAAAAGCTAAATATAGAAATAAAATATCATTTTCTAAGAGAAAAATTTGCAGAGAGAGAAGTGAAGTTTGATTATGTAAGCACCAAAGACTAGTTGGCAGACATATTTATGAAACCTTTATCAAAAGATACTTTTGAGTATCTCAGGAAGAATCTGGGAGTAATTTCCTTTCCTCGGTCTGATTAGAATTGGCAGCAAATGCATCATTCCTTTGTGACTGGTGATTGGTTGACTACTCTACTTCTGGAGTAGTACCTGTGCTTATTTGTATTTGGCATCCTTTTCCATTGATGTCAAAGGGGGAGTATATAGTAAGGGGGAGCATATACTCTAGGGGAGTATACAGTCATGAAAATAAAAACATAGTAAAAAGAGATGAAGCAGTTAAGAGGAACTTTTGATGAGGATATTAAGAAGATTGTAAAAAGAAAGAAGATACTTTTGGATTGATGGTGTTTTTCATATCATATGTTGCCATCAATGTCAAAGGGGGAAATTTTTGGAGATTTTCTCTTGTGCAAAGATTTGACTATATGTTTGTCATTGATGACAACATACAGTATACAATAGTGTACTGTATTTAATTTTTAGTATGGATATGTTGGAGCCTTATGCGGTTATGTTTATGTTGTAGACATATTTATTATACCATGTTCATACACGCAGATTTAGCAGTGCAGTTAAAGTTTAGTTATGTTGATTTGTTTACCAACCACAGTTTCAGAAGATTATTATTAAGAGTCGACAGTAATTTTATTGTTTCTTTAGTTTCACCTATCTTTGGGATATGTGTGTTTGGATTCATGTTTAGTTATTTGTTATGAATTTTTAACCAAAGTCACTTAACGTGTTTCATCTAAAGTGTGATGATTGATTTATTTTGGTGGAGCCAACTATGTGAAGCGATGAGTCTATTCATTTTGAGTTGGGTGGTTATAATTATGTTGTGTGCTTAGTTTATCCGACAAGGAAGTTCTTCAAGAGTTTCCTATAGCAAACACATTCATATCTTTGAAGAAGATACTTATAGTAGTCCATTTATGATCACCAAGCGTGGAAAATAAAAAATAAGCAAGAAAGATGTGATAGTTAATAGAACAGAATGTCTGAAGTATTAGGACAGTCAAGCTACATCATTCACCAATAAAGGATCCATGTGAAGAAGCTGAAATATTATACAAGTCACTAGAACTGATCAAGAAAGTAGGTCTACTTAAACAGTTCAAATATCAAATATGGTGTATATCTATTTTGCAGAAGGTTGTAGCCTTCATCATTTGAGCAGCATTCTCTTGGACAGTGTGTCCTCACCCCTAACAGGGTTATTTGTAAAAGACTCCTAACTAGGTCTGACCCTTGACCAGGTCACTGTACTTATTGCATTGTAAAGATAAATTCTAATCAGGTTGTAAGATCTTCTAACAGGGATCATTATACTATAGTGCAGTTCTTTGTGGGTGCTAAGTCCCACCGAGGTTTTTACCTATTTTGGTTTCCCCGTAACCAACATTGTGGTATTATATTCTATTTTATCTTTTTTCCTTTATGCTTAATGTTATTATATACTTAATTCATTAAAAGTGTTGAAACTAGTAGATAATTGATTCACCCTCCCTCTCAGTTATCTCTTGGGACTAATCCTAACACTTCTTCTTCTTCTTCTTCTTAATAGTACTGGAAGTAGAGGAATGAAGGACTATTGCAAGTGCCTTCTCTTTATCTGTTTATTTTAGTGATTGTGTGGGTGGTGTTTTTCATTTTAAATGCTTCTCAGTATTGACCTATTGGTCAGTAGAAGACATCTCTACATCAACCTTGTTTTTTTCTCCATCCTTTTCTCCTTTGGTGTTCTTATCAATGGAATCACCTGGTTTCTCCTCTCCACTTGTTTCTTTTTTCTCTTCATTTGTATCCTTTTGCTTCCCTGGATCATCACTTGTGTCCATCAATGTGTTTGCATCAGGTTTAGGTGTCTTTTCCTTTCCCTCTATAATGATATTAATAGCTTGTATCAATAATGGCATGTCACCTGGTATATATACATGTGCAACATCTAGAGTTTCCTTTTATTTTTCCTTTTCCTACTCGGTGGCAACAGTTGCATCTTCATCTTTGTTGGGCTCATCATCAGAATCAATAAGTGTTATATCTTTGATTGTGACTTTTGTTGTGTCCCCTAATGATTTCAAAATCTAAGGTACATCATTCATGGCCTTGCTTTCCTATGTTTTCAACTCAACTGGATTGATGTCCATGGTATCATTTATGAAGATGTGTTATGGACTCAGTGTGGCCTCTTTCTTTTCATAGTGAGGTTTCTCGGTAAGAGCCAGTACCTTCTCGGAGCTTATATCTTCCTTAGGTGGATTGAATATTTCATTCCAAGTTTCATTTCTTTCTTTGTTAAGCTCTATTAAACCGCCATCTAGTACTTTGTAAGCTCTCATCTTAGCTGAAAATCTCTTTGAATGCTTCTTCATCATTTCATCAATTTCTTTAACTTTTGACTCTGGTGGCATGATTTTAATGAGGGATCTTTCCCTTATCTATTTTTCTGTATGCAAGGCATATATCCATCTTGCTGATATTATATCATTAAGATCTTTTGGCATCATCTTATTAAATTATATAGGTACATATTTTAATGCAATCATTTCCTTAATGATGGGTTCTTCTATCTTATTCTGATCCTCGGGTTTCAGAGTTAGCCATTGTCTAACCTTAGGATTTGATATGCTACCTATTTTGATGATTGATGCAGCAATCTCATCAATTATCTTAGGAATTTTTTTCTTTGTAGGTTGGACTATTTATTCACTCTCATCCTATTCACTGTCATCATTATCCTCTTTTCCTAGATAATGCATTTTATTCTTTTCCTTGGTGCCTATTTCCCGGTTTGAGGCTTTCTCTTATAAGTCCTCACTGTACCTTTCTTTGGTGGTGGTGAGTCTACATCTTTTGTAGTCTGACTCCTAGTTCTTGATGCAGCAGTAGTTCTTGGTTACTTTGTTAGTGGTGCATTAGATTCAGTTAACTCGGGGTCACTCAATTGTTCACCTTCACTGACGGGTGATTGTCCCTCAATGTCATCCTTTTGTTCTAATTCTTCATCATTTACCAATAGCTTCTTTTGAATTTTTTTCACCATCTTAGTTTTCTTTCTGTCAATTTTCTTTACTGCTAAGCCTATTCTGAATCTAGCCTTAGCTTCCTCATATGTTCCAAATCTTGGTAATCATTTTTCCATTGCTTCATTTACCAGGGCTTCAATAGCATTTGTGGCTTGATCAATGTTGATCTCATAATTAAGTGGTGGTAACCATGTTGTTCTTGGTATATCTGGTTTTATTAAAGTGGTGTCAGTATCCACTATGAAACATATGTCATCCTTATATTGTTCCACCATTTGTCTGGGTATGCTCATTCTTTTCTGCATTCTTTCCTTGAAGGTAGTGAAATATGCATCCATGACTGATGTAAAATTTTCCCCTAGAGACTTAATATATTAACTAATTTGTATAGTTACTGGTCAGGTTGTGTCCCAATTGACATTACCGACAAATGGGAAGAAATTCTGGAAATAGAAAAATGTGCACATGAGGAGTGAACTAAACATACATGAATTATATCTAGCTGATCTAATAGACCTCATGTTCTCCTCCAGTTGCTTCAATAGAAGCTCAGATAAGTCTAGTTGTAGTCCTTTCTTCACAATATTATAGGCAATGTCAACTGTTCTGCATGCTATGTTGTTCATTCTGCTAGCTTGGAATACCTTGTATCCAAGTACACATGCACCAAACTTCATCTCAGGATGGGTGATGGAATTAAACTTTAAACCTCTGTCATCCCATACTGCACCTTTAATATTTTCAATCTTGGGGCGAGAAGGATGGTTTAGGGCTTTAGCCTTTTTGGTTACTAGATAATTGGTTACTGCGTGAATCACATCCCTAATGATTGGTTTTGATTCATCCAACCACATTTTCCTCTCATGTACTTGGCTGAGTATTATCTGAATCCACTCAGTTTTGAACTCTTTCAAAAATATTAGGGCATTTGTTAAGCCTTTTACCTCAATGTGTTTGTGTCCATCCTTAAGGTTTCCATCTATACAAAGCTTCTTGTAAGCTTCTTCAACTTCAAGATCTCTGATCTCTGCAATCCTGCAATGGATATATGCTCAGACATCTTCAACTAGAAAAACCCTAGGAAGTATGCTAGAGAATGCTCCTTGTTCATCAGGTTGTGAAGAAGCCTCAGGGAAAAATGTATACTTAGGCTCTTTACATGTAGAGTTCTTGATCAGATTGACCTTCTTGTCCTTCGCATTCTTGATCTTTGTGACTCATGATGTGGTTGCCATTTTTTCATAGAATTAGGGATTTCTCCGTAAATGATCTATTTTCTCTTTGAGTCTTAGATACTCACTTGATCTTAGCTATAGATATTGGGAATCTATCAGAGTAGCCGTGAATGTGCTTGTGAATCTCTCTGCAATCTGGTTGCTCCTTGGTCGCTCTTCTTCACTCTATTCTTTTCTCTTCTCTTCACTCTTAAACGCTTGGTGAATGAATGAGATTTTCGTCGCCCTTTTATAGACAATGTCATAAGTCATGAAATAAATGCTTCACCTACTTCTTGGTGGTCAAAGATAGAGTCGCTCAGTCATCATGCAAACTTCCCGGCTTGGTGAGTATACACTGCTCGAGATAAGTGTCAACTCAATTGACCTTTCACATGTTCACCGAGAGTTCTCTGTATGTAGCAAAGACTTGATTATCTTTTTACATGATTATCGATGATGCTTGGTTTACATTGACAACTTGGCTTTTATATGTATACCGACGATTCTCGGTATGTATTGACCGACGAGATTGGATTCACAAATTCATAACAAATAATACCATAGTGCATCTCCATTCATGCTAATTTAGCATTTTATCAATGTATATTGGAGCTGATGTAAGATATAGATTTGTATAGTTTAGTTCCATACTTACTTGTTTTTCTTAGGTGGGGGTGGTGATATCACTAGATCCATTGGATGAGGTGTCACCAACTGTGGTTCGTGGTCCAACATCATCTTTTATTGTAGCTTTCCTCCACATTTTATTTCTCAATCTCCTGATATCTTCAATGGTATTTTCATTAGCAAAAGTGCTTGACTCTGTCACTCATTCTCTACAATACATGCCTAGGTGACCGACATTATGACAGTGTAAGCATGCCATTCTAGAGTTAGTCTAGTTCCTAGACCTTCGTATCCATTTACTTGTGTTTATTGCATCTATGTGTCCATATCTACCACATGTGCAATTTTCCCATGTGTTGTAATTCCAAACATATGAGTTACCAACTCTTCTCAGTTGATAAGAATTTTCTTATTCTTTTGGTTTCATTGCTTGCTTTTTATTTTTCCTTCATTCATGAGATGTGTGGCAATGCATTTTGTAAGTGGAAAAATATGTTTCCATGTAGGATTCCTTATTTGGTTGTTTCACCTTAGATCTGCATTCATCTGCTTTGTGTCCATGCTTGTTATAGTTATAATATTTACCTATGAATGTAGATGTGGATTTAGGAATACCTTTAGCTTTTCTCCTGCAAACATTTGATGTGTGGCCTAGTTTTCTACAATGATTGCATGAGTAATTCCTTGGTCTTGATTTTTTGTAGAAATATTTTTTCTCAGCTTGCTTTGATGATTCTCCATGCTCAGTATACCCTAGACCAGTATTGTTGTTGAGTCTTCTTTGTCAATTCAAAAAATCATCGATTCTTTTTGTACTCTCTTCAGCTTTCTTGACCATATCATTGTGTTGTTTCTGAATCCTTACTTCATGATTTAGTGTTTCATTTTCTTCTCTTAGTTCACCAATAGCTTACAATTTCCCATTGATTTCTATGCTCACTCGGTTTTCCACATGACTCATAAGAACTATTTGATTGGTGATCTCATGATGATGTTCAGTAAGTCATTGTATTTCAGTTTCTCTCTCTTGTAACTTCTCAGTGATCTTTCTCCTATCATCAATAGCTAATGTTATTTCTTGTTCAGCTTGTCTAGCATTATTCATAACATCAGTCATCCTTATCATTTGTGTCTCTCAACCAATTTTCAGTACCTTTACTTATTCTCTTAGATTTTGATTGGTTTCATTTAGACTTGTAATGCTTGCTTTAGATGTGTCTGATGTATTTCTAGATTTAGATCCTGATGACTCAACAAAATTAGGTATCTCTTCTTCATGATAGTCTATTTCATTGCAGTGAGATTCCATAACTTTTCTTTCATCCAATAACTCTCTCATCTTGATTCTTTCTTCTTTGTATTTCTCATAGAAGATCTGTATCTACAACTTCTAATTCTCAATATTCTTATCAAGCTTGTACCTTTCCATTGTATGATATTTTCTCTCAAGTGATTTAAAATTTTATGAATAAGAGATATATCTCTGATACCAATTTTTGGAATAATGGAATGGTGTGTACTTAGAGGGGAGGGGTGAATCAATAACCTTCAATTTTTTTTATCAATTAACCCTTAGTACTATGTTCTTGAATTACCAACCATATTGCCTTTCTACCTTATACATGTAATATCAAATCATAAACTTAATTTCATGTAAACATTCATATAAACATTCATGAAAAGTTACACATGACACAAGAATTGGTTACGCAAAAAACCCCTATTAGAAGGCAAAAAATGCGGTGGGGATGAAACCCACAAAGCTTCACTATCTAAAAAATGGAAGGTGTTGGTTAAGGCTACAAGTGTGATCACTTCTGATTATCTTACCCTATTAGGAGTAACATTTTGGACTGGTTAGGTCTACTTGGTTAAGATATTTAGAAACACTCTTAAGTGTGCACTTGGTTAAGATATTTACATAATGACTATTAAGTCCACCTTCTGAAAGGATTTCTTATATTTTCTACAAGTGTTATAGAGTAATCAAAAATACTTGTTGACCTAATAGTATGCAATACTGAATTTCTAAATACATATCCTTTAAGTTCACAATGTATATGTATCACCTATACTAATTGTTTAATACCTCTGTTCTTCTCGGTAGCCTTGAATCTTGTTCTTCATAATTGAATTCTATCTTTTGTGTCCTTCTACATGAAACTCTCAGTCTAATCCATAGATGTCTACTGTGGCTACAATCATCATGTGTTGATTGATTATTACATCTACTTATATAATGTATTGACCTATTTAGGTTTCACACTTTACAATAAAAACTCTATGATCAAAGGTTTACAACTTGACCTTGATCTCCTAGTTTGCATGTTTACAATCAGTTAGACTAATAAAAAAAATTATATATTCTTTACTTGTCCCTCAAGAAATGGTTTTAAAGCTAAGCATAAATCTAATTATAAAACTGAAGTGTTTTATCTGACATGTAACTCAGATCCACATTTCTTGGAAATACAACTATCTCTCGGTAGACTGGTGCTCGATGATGTCTCTGTAGACATACTGCTCTTGGTTTTCTCTATGAAATTTTGTTTTCAGGTTCCTCTGTGAGATGTCTTTCATTGATAGTGCTCTCAGTGTTCACTTGTAGTAATATTTTCGATGACCATTGTACTTTTCTATTTCGGTGTCCATTATACTTGACTAAATGTTGTCACTCGGTGATCATGTTACCAACAGTCCAAAAATTGTTTCCTTGTATACTAATGACAAATATGATCCTTTAGGATTATCATTTATCTCCAACAAACTCAGGAATATATTCTCTTGATCCTTTAGGCAAAGATGAATATTGGGGCAAACATAAAGGTCCAATTTGAGCCTCCCATGGCTGAGCTGCAACCAAAGCCATAATACAAATTGGAATTCTTTAACCAAGGGATTTATAATTTAAACATAATGTTGGAAATCTCTTTATACACAAAGATATTTCAAAGTTGGAGGAAATAAAAGAAGCTATGATCTTTGATTTTGATTCCCTAATGGAGTCACCAAAAATCTGTTAGTAAACATATTTTTCCTTTAAAAATAGATGTACAAACTAACTCCAAATACCCGAGATGAAGGACAAAGAGCACTAACAGTTTGATAGATTCTCATTGAATTGATGATCTTCCTCTGAATTGAGAGGTACAAATCCCACTTAAGATTTACAATGAATTAAATAACTGAGTGCGTCTTTAACTAGAAGACACGAAGGCAGCCTAAAATTCAACCATAAACATGGGAGGAATGTGATTATTAGATTTAAAATTCAGGTAAAGAGACCAATAAATTATGAACAAACCATTCAATTAGTCTTCCCAGTTACAAAGAAGCACAAGGAAGATTCAATACCCATTTTATATATGTAGATGCATGAAACCAACTAATTTCAAAACACACATAAATTTGATTCATGGAACAAGATAATATTAGAAACATGAATATAATAACCAATAGATCATTTACAACTAGAGAGATGTGAATTCAAACCAACAGATTTAAAATTGGATTTCTCCTTATTCTGAATGTACAATCAAGATAACCACCTGATTACTTTGCCTTTGACCTAGACAAAATTCTGCAAAATAAAAATTATACACTCCTCTTCCTCCTCACTCTAGCTTTCCTCCCATAGCACCCAAGATCTCCACCCCCCCCCCCCCCCCCCCCCCCCCTCCGCCCAAAATAAAAAAGAGTAGAAGCTCTCAATGTTGTCAAAACAAATTCCTTCCTTTCCCATAACTTTTTAGTTATTAAAAATAACTAATTCTTGAAAAATATCCCCAGCAATAAAAATGATCTCATCATTCCTTATTCCCTCTTATTAATTATTGTGTCGGGTATCTTTATAAACATTAGGATAAAAGTTTTATAATAAAAAAAAATTCCAAAATAAAATGACTGGTGTAATCATACTTGGACAAGTGCCACTTTGTTGAAGATAGTCGAAATAAAAAAACATGAATGTCAGTGATAGTTTTGACGTTGTTGCACTCTATTATTCGTATCTTACAAACCAAATATTAAAATTTTTGAAAGATCCAACAGTGCCCTAAAATGTTGTGTCCCTCACATTCAGACACATTTTTCTATTTTTAGAAAATTGGTGACTTGAATTCTCAATTGTTGAATTCTAGTTCTAAAATAGTACTTTGAACTGTGAACCTTGCGGTTCAAAGTCCACTTTCAACAATGCATACTACGCCCATGAATTTGAACTTTACAAACTCACTTAACTTCTGGTCCCATTTGAACTAAAGAATTTTGAATTCTCAAACTATAATTCTGAAATATTGAATTATTCAAACCATCAAACCTTCAATTTTATGAAATTGAAATTAGAACTATAACTTCAAATTTTGAAATTTTAAATTTTAACTTTAGTTCAATGTTTCAAGTTCAATGCGACATTACTCCCTTAAATTGTGGTAGAAAAACCTGCATAACATTTTTTTGATAGCTCAGATTTCCATTAACTTTTAATGGTTGGCTAAATGAGCTATGTAGAGGATAACACATAATTAATTTTAGCATAGCATACACAAATCTTAGGATTTAATTTTTTTTAAATCCTTTGAGCCCAAAAAATAAAGTATGAAAATCTAGTTCTCAGTAATGAACTGGGTCACATATACTTGAATCTTGAACTTGAAGTGAGTTCAACATTTGGGATACTTGACCTGAATTTGAATTGTGAACTTGAACTTGGATCTGCTTTTTTGACATTTTGAACTCTACCTTTGAACCTTGAACTTTGAACCCCAAGTTTCAATGGTTCAAGTTCAAGTGATCAACCCCACATACCAACTCTTTAAAACAAGGCCACAAAAAAGGCATGCATGAAAGGAACACTTTGAACCATGAACTTAGAACTTAACATTGGTTCAACCATTTGGGTTTAGCATGACAAAATCAATTAATTATATCTTATAATTTCTAACTATGGGAAATTAAATATAAGAAAAATAGGGGGACCATAAGTGGGCCAACATTAGTACACAAAAACTGTAACCTATAAGCAACATAAAAGTATTTACCTATCAAGTTAACTAGTTCGATCCCACCACCAGCCCCTTGTTTACACTTGGACCCGTCAAAGCGTAATTTCCATTTTTGATAATTTTTGGCTGAGGTTGGATTTGGGAGAAACTTGTATGTGGCTTCCGATATCCCAGGATTTGATTTTCTTCTCCCTTAACTATCAGAAGATATCACTCCCTCTTTTCCCTTTCCTTGTGTATCCTTACTATCTACTAGCTTGGCATCTCCATTACGTAGAGTTTCCTACGAAGTTTGGTAGGGTAGGCATGCACCATCATATGAAGTGCTCCATTCACTTCATATAATAGGAGTAGGGCTCCTCCTACAAGATCTTGATCCTTCACTCTGACATCTCGTTTGAGTGATGTCAGCTAGTGAACTATTGGTATTTGGTGTTGCATTGTCCAATGTAGCTTCTATGGGGCTCTTATATTTTGGGAATTGGCCCCTTCCATATTTGTTTGGTAGGGCAATTTGAGCCAGTACTCCTTACAATGTGTAGAGCCTCCCTCATTTCCCTTTGATGATAGACATTCTAAGAGGTGTAGATTGAGTTATTAATGTAGTATGACTAGGTAGAACCCTTGTGAGACTGTACCTCGGGGTGATCTATGTCTACTTGAGTTAGGTGAACTGCCTTAGACTTGAGATGCATTTTGAAATCATGTTCAGATAAGACTATTTGAGATGAGTTTTGATATTGTTTAAATCTAGTGAAAGGCCTTTATGTGAATTATGTATTATACATTATGGATTTATACTTTATTAGATCGGACTGGATTTGATCATTTAGACTATGGATGCGTAGTATCTTATGATGCTTATGATGATTAGTTTTATGATACAATTATGATTTTTATTTTATGGTTATTTGGATTTAATGAATATACAGTGGATTATATATTCTTAGGTGATTTATTAGGAAATTGTTATTAGATTCAATTATGATGCAATGAGATTTCTATTGTGAAATGAAAGTTAAATTCTTAAATGATGTTATTAATGCATATGATCTTAGGAGTGAAATTGAGTTTATATATGTTTCATAAAGGTTTCGAATAATTTATATTTTATTATGATGTATATTATATTTTCTTGGCCTACTGATATTTGGATTTAGTGTGCAGGGAATATGACCATGGTATTAAAATCAGGGAGCCAAATCTAGGTCTATGTGAAATTCAGTTAAAACCAAGGTTGCATCTAATGAGAGATGAGACCTCGTTGTATCGTGTTTAATGTTTGTAAACATAAATGTGTGCTTGATTTTATTTATTTTAAAATTGTATATGTTATTCTCATGTGAAATGTGCCCAAGTGGATATGTCATGTGTCTAGTGATGTGTAAATGTGTGTGTGTGTGTGTGTGTGTGTGTGTCACTTAACACTTGTGTTGTGTACATGTGGCCATGACATGTCCACTTGAGGATTGGGTGCCCACCTACCTAAGCTAGTACCATAGTGAATCCTCATGTAAATCCCTTGGTTTGGGAGCTTAAGGCTTGGTCTTATCACTTGATTTTCGTGGGTAAGTTTTTAAGGCAAGTTTAAGAGGCTAGAAAGGTACCTAGAGGTGTGTTTGGGCTATTTTTAAGAAGCTCATATGATATACCTATGGTTTGGGGTATTTTTTGACCTTGAGACCACCTAGAATTGTGTCTTGAGCCCTTTCAAAAGTTGGTTTTCCAAGATTGACAAAAATAAACTTTTGAAAAGGCTTTGTCTTTGTTAAACAACCCTTCAATTTGGGTGCTTAGACTTTGATCACTTTTGGGATTACCTTTTTAGAACCCATTTTTGGAAAGCTTGTAAGGAGCCTAGGGAAGAGAAACCAATGATAAGCCTTCCCTTTCCCCAAGAGTTTCTAGTGGCCTTTTTAGAGGAGACTCTCCATGTTGGAGAGTTTGAACACCCACTCTCTATCTTAGAGACATGGCTAGTTTTGGAGAAGTTAGAAGAAGGAGACTTAGGAAAGAGGGAGCTCTTCATAAAAATAAAAAAATTCAGCTTGGCTCTAGGTTGGTGGCACTAACGTTTTATTTTTTTTGTATTCACTTGTTTTGCATATTGGTAGTAGCATTATGTTGGTTTGAAAATTACTTGTTGCAAGAAATCCTTTCAAGTTAGTATATGTGTGGTGATGGAGATTTTGAGTTTGGTTTCTTTCGTTTAGTGTGATGTTCTTTTGTGTTGTGTTGAATGCATTTGTGAACGGGAGTATGGGCTCCATGAAGTCAATCTATCTTTTTATTTTGGGGGTCATAAGGGAGTTTTTTTTTTATGGCTTGAAGCCTTGGGGAGCATAAGGGAGTTGTTGTGCACTTGGAAGGAAATGAGAAGATGTTGTCTTTGATGCCTTGTGAAGGTTGTTTTGTTGCTTTCTTTGAATGACTTTCTCCCCTTGGGTACTTGGTCCACTTCACCCCGTTATTAAGTCAATATGTGACCCATTGTGACAGTCATGGTTGGAATATTTTTTGTGTATTGTTATTTTCCAATCCTTGTTGTTTCTTGCATGTATGTTTCCTACCTATGTTTGGTTCCCCAAGCTTGGGGGTGGCCTCTTAGAGGCCTAGGATGGGAGGTGAGCATCCCATGGTCAAGCTCAAAGTTTTGTTGCAAGTCTTGGTTGTATCATGTATTCTTGAAGAGTTGAAGAACAAGAGGCTTGAGTTAGAGAGGACTTGTATGCTTGTCATCTTATTTTATGGTCTAGCCAATGTGATATATTTTCTTGCAAAGAAAAGAAATGCTTTGTAAATTTCATGAAGTAAAATGAAAGAGATCTATTGCAAAATTTATTTGAATGATTTAAATTATTTTTAAGAGAAATGTAGTGAGAAAGGAAAAGTGATATTGAATGTGTTTTATTTAATCTATGTCATTTTATTAAAAGTTAATAGAGAGAGATACTTCTACTTTTTTTTATCTTTATGTGCAAGTAAAAGGAAAAATATATGTCAATATTTTAATGATATTATTTTGTTTTTCTTATTAAATGCTTTAAAATGTATGTCAATAAACATGCATCCCTTTTGTGTTATTATTCTGTTTATTATTATGGCTCCCAAATAAATAAATCTGCATATATGTTTTGAGTTTTTATCATTCAGTTTCAACAACTTATTTTTCTACAAGAGTTATATGTAAATGGAATATCTCTGCATGATTAATATAAATATATTCTATTATATTATATACTTATCTTATGTATTTATCACTCTGTTTATTTATAGAATAGAAAACTGAACATAAATACATATGTTGGCATACATATATTTACATTCATTTATGGACATGCAAGTATGGACATATCTCTTATATTCCTCATCTATAAATAAATGAAAAAGGAAATCTAAATTTATTCATCACTCTTCTAGTTGTAAAAATATGCAAGTCTGATTTATCTACTTGGTTGCAACTGTTTATACTATCAATAAAAATTTGAAAAGGGAAATCTAAGTTTATTCATCACTCTTCTAGTTCTCTTTTAATGTAAAAAAAAATCTGCGCATTTAAAAGTAAACAAATGAAAAATGCAGGAAGGACACTTAGTATTTTTTTCAATGCCCTCTTTATATTTTACATTTTAGTTGTCTATTTAGCCAATACCACTAAAATGAGTCTCTTTCTATTCATATCAAATTTAATGAAAAAAAGAAAAACTGTATTTATAATCCTACTAAAATAATTCTTTTCCTCTTTATATCCGCTTAAAATAAACAATATTAATATGTTTATAACCTACTAAAATGATTACATTTCCTAACCCTAATATTTTATTTTCCCTTTTGCATTGACGTGGAAAATCCGCTCTTAGAAGATGCGGCTCCATTCAATCCGGGAACTCTTCCTCTCCTTTTCAACGAAATAATTGGAATGTGATAAAAAAGGAATCAAATTCCATAAGCACTTGCGTAGAGTACTTAAAAGAGGGAGTCTGCATCGCAAAACTCATAAGAGATAAAAAACTGGTATACAATTTACGCAAGCAAAGTGAGGATTGCTATTAAAAAACTATCCTTCATGGGAGACCCAAAAATGAGCACAGTTGACGAGAAGTTACAACGCGACTTGGAGAAGTGCGGTGAAATGGATCCCTCTCCTGGAAAAAGAAAGGACAAAGCAAAACTAGCAAATGTAATTTAAAAAAAACAATAGAAAAATGTAGCCCCTTCTCAAATTGTTTTTAATAAAGAAAAATGATAACAAAAAATGCAGCCAACATACTAATAACATTAAAAAAATAATAATAATCTGATTCGTCTCCTCCCTCATTAGCAAAGACCTGCATACAATTTAATTCCAGGGTTTTATCCTTCAATAAACCAAAAATATATTTGATATATATAAATATATATGCATGTCGTTGCATATATATTTATATATATGAATCCTCCATGGCCTTCATTCTTCCATACCTGCAACATACATCAAGAAGAAACAAAAAAAAATAGAGAAACCAAGATCTAGGGTTTGAAATGATAAAAGAGAAAGAGGAATAAGAAGGAAAGAGGAGAAGAGAAACAACATTTTAGGTTTTGAAATTTCTCCCTTAACCCTAATTTCAAAATTAGGGTTAGGGATTGAGCAAGTGAACTTTCCAAATAAAAGATTTAATGGAAATTTGATTTTTGATAAGAGGAAATTCTTTTTTTTTCTCTATTTAGATTTAATTTTTTTTTAGATTCTTTTAATTGTTTAATTTAAAATATCTTAGGAGTGAGCTTTTTGGTATTAAAATAGTGTTTCATTATTTTTGAGGATTTTAAATTTGTTTTAGGTGGGAATTTTTCCCCAAATATACTTTAGATTTTTATATTAGTTATATTTTAATTATTTAATTTATAAAGATAAATGAGATAATTAAGGAATGTTACTAGGTTTAATGAAATAAATACTATTTGGCATAGCTTAGATTATTTTTATTAACCAATTATTTAATTATTAATCGTTTAGAAATTATGAGTTAGAAATTAAAGTGAGTATTTAGCAAAACATTTTAAAATATGTAAATTAGCAATTTATTGTGCTTATAGACTTTATGTTAAATGAATAATGGTGGAAAAAATTTTAGAGTGAGATTTTAATTAAGATAAATTTAAAATTTGATTATTATCAATACATATTAAATGAATGAAATTTAATTAAACCCTTAATGTGAATTCTTTATAAAGGTTAATGAATGAATTTTAAATAATGTATGCAACATTAATGTGTGAGAATATAGTATCCTACTTAGTTGAAATATTAAAATAGAATATGTTGGAATAATGTAAATTTCTATATTAAATTTTTAAATAACTAGAATTATTAATTGCAGCTTGAACCATCATACACCTCTTTAATAGGGAGAAATTTTACCTAGTGTAACTCGAATCTTTTAAATCAATTACAAGAATAACTACTACTTCTTCATATTCTATTAAAAGAGTAATTGAATTAAATTATATCAACTTTATTAATGTTATATTAAATGGTAATTAAGACACCTACTCTAAAGGAAAATGTAATACAATGAGATGATTGACTATTTAATAGTATAATTCTTTCCTCAAGATGTGATTAAGACTAGAACCTATCTAGTGATTTAAGAGTTTGGACCTAGATACTTATCAATTGGGTTGAGGGATGTTGACATGTGGTCAAGATTCCCATTGATCCTAAAAGAGACTCTTGTTACTAACGTAACCTAACTCATTAAATATGTAATCATTGAAGCTACATAGTAAACTTGGGAGCCTCGCAACTGAAAATAATACTGCATTTATTCTTTTTCAAAAAAAAATTATTGCATTTTTGGACGTAAATTTTGGGCATGATATTTTGGTATCAGAGCCATGTTCAACACTAGGAACCTTGCAAATGGTTATGCTTCACCTAGGAGTATATTATGTTTGGGTAGGAAACCCTTCGTTGCGCTATGAACATGCTGAAAGTAAATGGGATTGAGAATGTGTCCTCTTTTCATGTGGGATGCAGGGTGAGAGGCAGAGGTTCTGGAAGGGATCATGGCCCCCCTCCCGAATAGAATTTAACCCTCATCTCAAAATTCTAGGGACAACTCTTCTGAATAATGTACCTAACAGAACACATATTCATATGTTGGTGTCACAATGTTATGTTCTCTAATATAAGATGTCATAGATGCGAAGGTTTACGCTTGTATTGTGAACTGGAGATGAAGTAATGTGTGGGTGCCCTATTATGGAAAATTTGGAGTACCTTTTCTGAACCAACCTAAGTAGAACCTTGTTGGAATGAATGATTTTTTTTATATGAGCACCTCTTCCCATTCCCTTAGATTGCTTTGTTGTTGTAATGATATAGGTGTTTGAGAGAGTTTCGTGAATGATTGCGAATTTGTTAACAATTGTGGTAGTGATTCCATAAGTTTTAGCTCGATGGCTTCCATATTTATGTTGACCCCTGATTGGTTATAGTGTAAAGAAAGCTACGAGTAGTTCTTTTTCTTATGTTTTTGTGCATGGATATTATTGTTTATTGGTATCCTTGCATGGTTAGAGGGACTGCTAATTTAGTCTTAATGGGGTGTGACGCACTGCACCTACTTTGTTATCGCATCAATGTGAGTGGTATAAGATGAAACCAAGTTGTACTTGGGCATCTTAAAATCTAGTATTAATCTACTTTCCGCTATAGATCAAAGTGTGTACATTTCAAAGAGAGATACCTAATAGGATGGACAACTGTTTACCTATGGTGGTAGGCCAGTTCGGGTTAACTATCATTTGCTCCAAAATGCTTGGTAGACTTAATCTATGAGAAAGGGATGTGTTATTGCACAAATGCGCAAAAATCCCTAGGGGATACTCCTATTCAATGCCTCATGTGTGCCTAACATCATTTCCTTTTAACCTCACTTTTATCGTGCACTGAGTACAATGGGGCCCTTTAGTATGATGGAATGATTCTTCTTGTGTGGAGTAGCGTTCGTTACCAAAGTCATAGAGTTTTAAACCACTGAATCCCATTGGGACTTGTATAGTAAATTGTAACCCAGTTATGGGAAGAAATTTGGTGATTGTTTGTCATTCTTTTTTGTAGGTCAGTCAGCACCCTTCCTCCAAGAGAGTTCATAATTTATGTTGTAACCTTGTAATGATTCTTTGACATAGGGAAAGTATCGCATGTGTGTGAAAGATAAATGAAACTTGGTCTTTGTAATACTATAATTACTAAAAGTATAGTAATGTTTAGGTGAGGCACGTATGGTACCATTGTTAGATTGGTGAGTATAGAATGTGTGCCTTAAGGCTAATAGGTAGTGTTTCCCTCAGAATCCTTGGTAAATACTCCCTCTTATGTGTTCAACTTTGGTTGCATTTTTATGTTAATGATCTTCTTGATTTATTTATTTTTTGGTGGAAATTTCCACATGTTATGTGGGCTAGCATCGTTTGGGTATTCTTGTGATTAGAATTGGTCACCATCTTTTTTAACTATTTCTTTATGACAATTGTCACATTGAATTTATCATTGAAATGAGGTCACTTTGAAATTTATTGTTGGAATTTAATTTCCCCAATTGGAACTTTTACTTTTCGATCATGGTGACTATTTTGAATGTTTTTCTAATGCTAGCTAGTCCAATATTTTGTGATTCTACCAAACCCAATGCAGGCCTTTGATAGTGTGTATGAGAGAGAGCATCAAGGAGGACGTACTATTTTTCCTTGTTGGCTAATACTAAGCTTAGGAGATAGGATCTCAATTCTTTTTTTTTTTTGGTATAATAGGATTGGTAATTATTTTAGACTTGAAAGGGAGAACTTGACGATAAATATGTTAATACATGGTGGCGCAAGATATGCCAAACATACGAATTGAATTTGGCCATAAGTGGGAGCGCATACCATATTATGTGATTTTTGGTAAGCATGTATCATGAAAGGACTCTAGTGGCATAAATTATTACTTGTAACAATAAATCATAATTGCATGTTTCAACTACCTCTGTTGTGTAAAAATTGGAAATGGTGTATAGATGCTACCCCAATTGACGACCTTGCATACCTTATTCGGTATTGGTCAAGTATTGACAACCTGGGATTAGGACTCTAGCGACCATGCTCCATAGAGTTCTTTCTTTCTCTTGATGTGATTTAGGGCTTGTGATGTACCCTTCTCTTAAAAAAACTATGATGAATAGTTGGGAATTGTGTAGTTCACTCTCACAATTGCCCCCTGTGGTGGGCCTTGATGATCCTATGATGATGTAAATATTACACCCTTATCTTTGTTTATAGATATGATTAAGTGTTGGTTAGGTTCCATTTTTACTCTCAAGGAGACTCCATCTTAGAGGTTTGGGGTACTAAAGGATATATTTTTAAGTGATATTCCTAGCGTTGGGGTGGAGGACCACAAAAGCTCTTAGGGATAGACAACCTCTTTTGAGTTGGTGCGAAGATGGGAGTAAGAGAATGTTTGTTTTATGGACCCATTCCCACATGGTATAAGGTAAGACTGGGCTCCAGTAGGAAAATGATTGTGTTCTCTAGAATAAAAGATCTCTCAGCACCAACAATGCACATTTAACCTACATTGATCTCTAAATTGGCAAGCATTCTTGCACTCTAGAGAAAGCCTTATTGCATGTACTTTGTATAGGACACCAAGTTTGGGGAGATTTTATGAGATTCTTATGGGTTGTGAGGGGTGCTCCAAGAGAACATGGTAGTGCCTTACTATTAATCTATATAATTAAGAAAAGATTTTCCAAGTTGATAACTCGAAAGTTCTTAACACTGCGAACAAAGAAGGAGCTTGGAGGACAATGTTCACCTTTGGATGCCCCCTAATTTAGTAGTGAGGATTGGTATGTGTCTTGGATGACTGAGGCCTTAAAATATGTGTTTTATTGCCTGCATTGTATCCTTGAGTATTTTAATATGTCAATATACTGGTACTCTTTTGGTGTGTGATAGATTCCTCAGCTGAAGGGTTAGGAATGGATATGTTCAGAGCTGGCGTTAAGGAAACCTCTTTCAGTGTGCTCACAATTGGTTTAGATATAGTCACCGCACCTTGATGCACTATCTTTGGTTGGTGCATCGGCTTCCAAGAGTAAGCCTAGTCCTTGGGGGGGATGATGTAGAGCCTCCCTTATTTCCCTTTTATGATTGACATTCTAAGAGGTGTAGATTGAGTTATTATTGTAGTATAACTAGATAGAACCCTTGTGAGACTGTACCTCACGGCGATCTATGTCTACTTGAGTTAGGTGAAATTCCTTAGACTTGAGATGCATTTTGAAATCCTGCTAAGATAAGACTATTTGAGATGAGTTTTTGATATTGTTTAAATCTAATGAAAGGCCTTTATGTGAATTATGTATGATACATTATGGATTTATACTTTATTAGATCGAACTGGATTTGATCATTTAGACTCTGCATGTGCAGTATCTTATGATGCTCATGATGATTAGTTTTATGATACAATTATGATTTTTCTTTTATGGTTATTTGGATTTAATGAATATACAGTGGATTATATATGCCTAGGTGATTTATTAGGAAATTGTTAATAGATTCAATTATGATGCAGTGTGATTTCTATTATGAAATGAAAGTTAAATTCTTAAATGATGTTTTTAATTCATATGATCTTAGGAGTTAAATTAAGTTTGTATATGTTTCATAAAGGTTTCGAATAATGTATATTGCATTATGATGTATATTATATTTTCTTGGCCTACTGATATTCATATTTAGTGTGCAGGGAATATGACCATGGTATTAAAATTGGGGAGCCAAATCTAGGTCTATGTGAAATTCAGTTAAAGCCAAGGTTGCCTCTAATGAGAGATCAGACCTTGTTGTATCATGTTTAATGTTTGTAAACGTAAATGTGTTCTTGATTTTATTTATTTTAAAATTGTATATGTTATTCTCATCTGAAATGTGCCCAGGTGGATATGTCATGTGTCTAGTGATGTGTAAATGTATGTGTGTGTGTCAGTTGACACTTGTGTTGTGTACATGTGGCCATGACATGTCCACTTGAGGATTGGGTTCCCACCTACCTAGGTTAGTACCATAGTGAATCCTCATATAAATCCCTTAGTTTGGGAGCTTAAGGCTTGGTCTTATCACTTGATTTTCGTGGGTAAGTTTTTAAGGCAAGTTTAAGAGGCTAGAAAGGTACCTAGGGGTGTGTTTGGCCTATTTTTAGGAAGCTCATATGATATACCTATGGGTTGGGGTCTTTTTTAACCTTAAGACCACCTAGAATTGTGTCTTGAGCCCTTTCAAAAGTTGGTTTTCCAAGATTGACGAAAATCAACTTTTGAAAAGGCTTTGTCTTTGTTAGACAACTCTTCATTTTGGGTGCTTAGAATTTGATCACTTTTGGGATTACCTTTTTAGAACCCATTTTCGAAAAGATTTTAAGGAGCCTAGGGATGAGAAACCAATGAGAAGCCTTCCCTTTCCCCAAGAATTTCTAGTCACCTTCTTAGTGGAGACTCTCCATGTTATAGAATTTGAACACCCACTCTCTATCTTAGAGACATGGCTAGTTTTGGAGAAGTTGGAAGAAGGAGACTTAGGAAAGAGGGAGCTCTTCATAAAAATTTCTTCTTTAAGCTTGGATCTAGCTTGGTGGCACTAACATTTTATGCTTGTTGTATTCACTTGTTTTGCATATTGGTACTAGAATTATGTTGGTTTGAAAATTACTTGTTGTAACCAATCCTTTCATGTTAGTAAATGTGTGGTCATGGATAATTTGAGTTTGGTTTCTTTCTTGTAGTGTGATGTTTTTTTTGTGTTTTGTTGAATGCATTTGTGAATGGGAGTATCAAGGTCCACACACCCTTGGGAGGGAAGAGTAGCCTTGGGGGTGAAGGTGTAGTGATAGCTCATGGGTGTAGAGTCTCTCCTCAAGGAGGAGAGGGAGAAAACATGGAGTATGGGCTCCATGAAGTCAATCTATCTTTTTATTTTTGGGGTCATAAGGGAGTTTTTTTTATGACTTGAAGCCTTGGGGGGCATAAGGGAGTTGTTGTGAACTTGCAAGGAGATGAGAAGATGTTGTCTTTGATGCCTTGTGAAGGTTTTTTTGTTGCTTTCTTTGGATGACTTTCTCCCCTTGGGTACTTGGTCCACTTCACCCAATTATTGGGTCAATATGTGACCCATTGTGACAGTCATGGTTGAAATATTTTTTGTGTATTGTTATTTTCTAATCCTTGTTTCTGTTTGCATGTATGTTTCCTACCTGTGTTTGGTTCCCCAAGCTCGGGGTGGCCTCTTAGAGGCCTAGGATGGGAGGTGAGAATCCCATGGTCAAGCTCAAAGTTTTATTACAGGTCTTTGTTGTATCATGTATTCTTGAAGAGTTGAAGAATAAGAAGCTTGAGTTAGAGAGGACTTGTATACTTGTCATCTTATTTTATGGTGTAGCCAATGTGATAGATTTTCTTGTAAAGAAAAGAAATGCTTTGTAAATTTCATGAAGTAAAATGAAAGAGATCTATTGCAAAATTTATTCAAATGTTTCAAATTATTTTTAAGAGAAATATAGTGAGAAAGGAAAAGAGACATTGAATGTGTTTTATTTAATCTATGTCATTTTATTGAAAGTTAATAGAGAGAGATACTTCTACTTCTTTTTTTTTATCTTTATGTGCAAGTAAAAGGAAAACTATGTCAATGTTTTAATTATAATATTTTGTTTTTGCTATTAAATGCTTTCAAATCTAAGTCAATAAACATGCATCCCTTTTGTGTTATTATTCTATTTATTATTATGGCTCCCAAATAAATAAATAAATAAATCTGCATGTATGTTTTGAGTTTTTATCATTCAGTTTCAACAACTTATTTTTCTACAAGAGTTATATGTAAATGGAATATCTCTGCATGATTAATATAAATATATTCTAGATTATATTAGATACTTATCTTATGTATTTATCACTCTGTTTATTTATAGAATAGAAAACCGAACATAAATACATATGTTGACATACATATATTTACATTCATTTATGGACATGCAAGTATGGACATATCTCTTATATTCCTCATCTATAAATAAATGAAAAAGGAAATCTAAATGTATTCATCAATCTTCTTCTTGTAAAAATATGCAAGTCTGATTTATATACTTGGCTACAGCTGTTTATACTATCAATAAAAATTTGAAAAGGGAAATCTAAGTTTATTCATCACTCTTCTAGTTCTCTTTTAATGTAAAAAAAATCTACACATTTAAAATTAAACAAATGAAAAATGCAGGAAGGACACTTGGAATTGTTTTCAGCGCCCTTTTTATATTTTACGTTTTAGTTGGCTATTTAGCCAATACCACTAAAATGAGTCTCTTTCTATTCATATTGACTTTAATGAAAAAAGAAAAACTTTATTTATAATCCTACTAAAATAATTATTTTCCTCTTTATATCCACTTAAAATAAACAATATTAATACTCTATGTTTATAACCTACTAAAATGATTACATTTCCTAACCCTAATATCTTCTTTTCCCTTCCATGTTGACGTGGAAAATCTACTCTCAGAAGATGCGGCTCCATTCCATCTGGGAACTCTTCTTCTCATTTTCAATGAAATAATTGGAATGTGATAAAAAAAGGAATCAAATTCCATAAGCACTTGCGCAAAGTACTTAAAAGAGGGAGTCTGCATCGTAAAACTTAGAAGAGATAGAAAAGTGGTATACAATTTATGCAAGCAAAGTGAGGCCTGCTATTAAAAAACTAGCCTTCATGGGAGACCAAAAAATGAGCACAGTTGACAAGAAGTTACAACACAACTTGGAGAAGGGCGGTGAAATGGATCCCTCTCCTGGAGAAAGAAAGGACAAAGCAAAACTAAGCAAATGTAATATAAAAAAAATAATAGAAAAACGCAGCCCCTTATCATTTTTATTTTTAATAAAGAAAAATAATAACAAAAAATGCAGCCAACATACTAATAACACTAAAAAAATAATAATAATCAGATTCGTCTCATTCCCCATTAGCAAAGACCTGCATACAATTTAATGCCAGGATTTTATCCTTCAATAAACCAAAAATATATTTGATATATATAAATATATATGCATGTCGTTGCATATATATTTATATATATATGAATATATGAATCCTCCATGGACTTCATTCTTCCATATCTGCAACATACATTAAGAAGAAACAAAAAAAAATAGAGAAACCAAGATCTAGGGTTCGAAATGATAAAAGAGAAAGAGGAATAAGAAGGAAAGGGGAGAAGAGAAACAACATTTTAGGTTTTGAAATTTCTCCCTTAACCCTAATTTAAAAATTAGGGTTAGGGATTGATCAAGTGAACTTTTCAAATAAAAGATTTAATGGAAATTTGATTTTTGATAAGAGGAAATTCTTTTTTTTCCCATTTAGATTTGATTTTTTTTAAACTCTTTTAATTGTTTAATTTAAAATATCTTAGGAGTGAGCTTTTTGGTATTAAAATAGTGTTTCATTATTTTTGAGAAATTTAAATTTGTTTTAGGTGGGAATTCTTTCACCAAATATACTTAAGATTTATATATTAGTTATATTTTGATTATTTAATTTATAAAGATAAATGAGATAATTAAGAAATGTTACTAGGTTTACTGAAATAAATACTATTTGGCATAAGATTATTTTTATTAACCAATTACTTAAATATTAATTGTTTAGAAATTATGAGTTAGAAATTAAAGTGAGTATTTAGCAAAACATTTTAAAAGATGTAAATTAGCAATTTATTGTGCTTATAGACTTTATGTTAAACGACTAATGGTGGAAGAAATTTTAGAGTGAGATTTTAATTAAGATAAATTTAAAATTTGATAATTATCAATACATATTAAATGAATGAAATTTAATTAAACCTTTAATGTGAATTCCTTATAAAGGTTAATGAACGAATTTTAAATAATGTATGCAACATTAATGTTTGATAATATAGTATCCTACTTAGTTGAAATATTAAAAATAGAATATGTTGGAATAATGTAAATTTCTATATTAAGTTTTTAAATAAATAGATTTATTAATCACAGCTTAAACCATCATACACCTCTTTAATAGGGAGAAATTTACCTAGTGTAACTTGAATATTTTAAATCAATTAGGAGAATAACTACTACTTCTTCATACTCTATTAAGAGAGTAATTGAATTAAATTATATCAACTTTATTAATGTTGTATTAAATTGTAATTAAGACACCTACTCTAAAGGAAAATGTAATACAGTGATTTCATTGACTATTTAATAGTATAATTCTTTCCTGAAGATGTGATTAAGACTAGAACCTATCTACTGATTTTACAGATTGAACCTAGACACTTATCAATTGGGTTGAGAAATGTTGACATGTGGTCAAGATTCCCATTGATCCTAAAAGAAACTCTTTTTACTAACGTAACCTAACTCATTAACTATGTAATCATTGAAGCTACATAGTAAACTTGGGAGCCTCGCAACTGAAAACAATACTGCATTTAATCTTTTTCAAAAAAAATTATTGCATTTTTGGAAAAAAAATTGGGCATGATATTTTGGTATCAGAGCCATGTTCAACACTAGCAACCTTGCAAACCGTTACGCTTCACCTAGGAGTATATTATGTTTGCGTAGGAAACCCTTAGTTGCGCTATTAACATGCTGAAAATAAACAGGATTGAGGATGTGTCCTCTTTTCATGTGGGATGCAAGGCGAGAGGCAGAGGTTCTTGAAGGGATCATGCCCCCCCTCCCAAATAGAATTCAACCCGCATCTTGAAATTCTAGGGATAACACTTTTGAGTCATATACCTAACAAATCCCATATTCATATGTTGGCATCACAATGTTATGTTCTCTAATATAAGATGTCATAGATGTAAAGGGTTACACTTGTATTGTGAACTGGAGATGAAGTAATGTGTGGGTGGCCTATTATGGAAAATTTGGAGTACCTTTTTGGAACCAACCTAAGTAGCACCTTTTTGGAATGAATGATTTTTTTTATATGAGTACCTCTTCCCATTCCCATAGACTGCTTTGTTGTTGTAATGCTATAGGTGTTTTAGAGAATTTCATGAACGATTGTGAATTTGTTAACAATTGTGGTAGTGATGCCATAAGTTTTAGTTTGATGGCTTCCATATTTATGTCAACCCTTTATTGGTTTTAGTATAAAGAGGGCGATGAGTAGCTCTTTTTATTATGTTTCTATGCATGGATATTATTTTTTATCGATATCCTTGCATGGTTAGAGGGACTGCTGATTTAGTCTTAATGGGGTGTGATGCACTACACCTACTTCATTATCGCATCAGTGTGAGTGGTATAAGATGAAACCAAGTTGTACTTGGGCACCTCAAACTCTATTATTAATGTCCTTTTCGCTATAGATCAAAGTGTGTACATTTCGAAGAGAGATACCTACTAGGAATGAAAGATGTTTACCTATGGTGGTAGGTCAATTCGGGGTAACTATCATTCGCTCTGGAATGCTTGGTAGACTTAATCTATGAGAAAGGGATGTATTATTTCACAAATGTGCAAAAATCCCTATGGGATACTCCTATTCGAGGCCTCATGTGTGCCTAACATCCTTTCCTTGTAACCTCACTTTTATCATGCACTAAGTACAATGGGGCCCTTTAGTATGATGAAATGATTCTTCTTGTGTGGAGTAGGGTTTGTTACCAAAGCCATAGAGTTTTAAACCATTGAATCCCATTGGGACTTGTATAGTAAATTGTACCCCAATTTTTGGAACAAATCTGGCAATTTTTTGTCATCCTTTTTTGTAGGTCAATAAGAACCCTTCCTCCAAGAGAGTTCATAATTTATGTTGTAACCTTGTAATGATTCCTTGACATAGGGAAAGTATCACATGTGTGTGAAAGATAAAGGAAACTTGTATTGGTCTTTGTAATACTATAATTACTGAAAGTATAATAATGTGTAGGTGAGGCACATATGGTACCATTGTTAGATTGGTGAGTATAGAATGTGTGCCTTAAGGTTACTAAGTAGTGTTTTCCTCAGAATCCTTGGTGGATACTCCCTCTTATGTGTTCAACTTCAGTTTCGTTGTTATGTTAATGATCTTCTTGATTTATTTATTTTTTTGGTGGAAATTTCCACATGTTGTGTGGGCTAGCATCGTTTGGGTATTCTTGTGATTAGAATTGGTCACCATATTTTTTATATATTTATTTATGACAATTTTTACATTGAATTTTGTTAGGAATAAGGTGTCTCAACCTTGGATAATTCCTATTCTTATTATTTGTTTTGTAAAATGTATTTCTTGCAAATAATGTTGATGTGTCGGCATCTTGAATTGTGTGTAAGGAGATCATGGCTAAAATGGTTATGACGGATTCCTATGACACGTAATAGCTATGTTAGGAAGATTCAATGAATGGTAAAACCCTACTACGGTTATCTTTGGGAGTAGCCCTAAAAAGTGAAGCGCATGATATAAGCATTTTTTAGGGCTGTGAAGAGGAATGATGAGAGTGTATTGTTGGAACGTTTTATCCTGCTGTGATTTTTCTTCAAGGGTTTTGAAATCTTCTAAAAGAACTTGCATTGCAAGTGTATTGTAAGCTATAATAGTTTTTGATCAATACATTGTGCAGGTTTTGGAGTGCTGGGGTTTTCTCCGAAAGGTTTCCCCAGGGTATATCATTGTGTCATTCTCTATTTTTCTGTATGCATGGTATGTGGTTGCAATATCTTTGTTAAAGTAGTTAACGAATCTGTAATTGTAAGGATTTAAAATAATTTGCACAATACTTTCCTATAGAGATTAGCGTAGGAAGCTGTTTCTGCACCTGAGTTTCCTTACAAATTTATCGTTGAAATGAGCTCACTTTGAAATTTATTGTTGGAATTTAATTTCCCCAATTGGAAATTTTACTTTTCAATCATGGTGACTATTTTGAATGTTTTTCTGATGCTAGCCAGTGCTATATTTTGTGATTCGACCAAACCCAATGCTGGCCTTTGATAGTGTGTACAAATGAGAACATCAAGGAGGATGTACTATTTTTCCTTGTTGGGTAATACTAAACTTAGGAGATAGGACCTCAATTTTTTATTTTGTTTTTGGTATAATAGGATTGGTAATTCTTTTAGACTTGAAAGGGAGAACCTGACGATAAATATGTTAATACATGGTGGCGCAAGCTATGCCAAACATACGAATTGAATTTGGCCATAAGTGGGAGTGCATACCATATTATGTGATTTTTGGTAAGTATGTATCATAAAAGGACTCTAGTGGCATAAATTATTTGTAAAAATAAATCATAATTGCATGTTTCAACTACCTCTATTGTGTAAAAATTGGAAATGGTGAATAGATGCTACCCCAATTGATGACCTTGCATACCTTATTCGGTATTGGTCAAGTATTGAAAACCTGGCATTAGGACTCTAGCGACCATGCTCCATAGAGTTCTTTCTTTCTCTTGATGTGAGTTAGCACTTGTGATGTACCCTTCTCTTAGAAAACTATGATGAATAGTTGGGAATGATGTAGTTCACTCACAAACTTGACCCCTGTGGTGTGTCTTAATGATCCTATGACGATGTAAATATTAAACCATTATCTTCATTTATAGATATGATTAAGTGATGGTTAGGTTCCCTTTTTACTCTCGGTGAGACTCCGTCTAAGAGGTTTGGGGTACTAGAGGATAGATTTTTAAGTGATATTCCTAGTGTTGGGGTGCATGAGCACGAAAGCTCTTAGGGATAGATAGCCTCTTTTGAGTTCGTGCGAAGATGGGAGTAAGAGGATGTTTGTTTTATGGACCCATTCCCACTTGGTATAAGGTAAGACTGGGGTCCAGTAGGAAAATGATAATGTTCTCTAGAATAAAAGATCTCTCAACACCAACAATGCACATTTATCCTACATTAGGGAGATTCAATTGAGCCTTATTTATTCCATCGAATGAAAGGAGCCCATTTGATCTCTAAATTGGAAAGCATTCTTGCACTCTAGATAAAGCCTTATTGCATGTACTTTGTAAAGGACACCAAGTTTGGGGAGATTTTATGAGATTCTTATGGGTTGTGAGGGGTGCTCTAAGAGAACATGATAGTTCCTTACTATTAATCTATATAATTAAGAAAAGATTTTCTGAGTTGATAACTTGAAAGTTCTTAACACTGCGAAAAAAGAAGGAGCTTGGAGGACAATGTTCACCTTTGGATGTCCCCTGATTTAGTAGTGAGGATTGGTATGTGCCTTGGATGACTGAGGCCTTAAAATATGTGTTTTATTGCTTGCATTGTATCCTTGATTATTTTAATATCTCAATATACTAGTACTCTTTTGGTGTGTGATGGATTCCTTAGCTAATATTAGGCTGAAGGGTTAGGAATGGATATTTTCAAAGTTGGCGTTAAGGAAACCTCTTTCAGTGTGCTCACATTTGGTTTAGATATAGTCACCACACATTGATGTGCTATCTTTGGTTGGTGCATCGGCTTCCAGGAGTAAGCCTAGTCCTTGGGGGGATGATGTAAAGCCTCCCTCATTTCCCTTTTATGATTGACATTCTAAGAGGTGTAGATTGAGTTATTATTGCAATATGACTAGGTAGAACCCTTGTGAGACTATACCTCAGGGAAATCTATGTCTACTTGAGTTAGGTGAACTGCATTAGACTTGAGATGCATTTTGAAATCCTGCTAAGATATGACTATTTGATATGAGTTTTTGATGCTGTTTAAATATAGTGAAAGGCCTTTATATGAATTATGTATGATACATTATGGATTTATACTTTATTAGATCGGACTAGATTTGATCATTTAGACTCTGGATGCGCAGTATCTTATGATGCTCATGATGATTAGTTTTATGATACAATTATGATTTTCTTTTATGGTTATTTAGATTTAATGAATATACAGTAGATTATATATGCTTAGGTAATTTATTAGGAAATTGTTATTAGATTCAATTATGATGCAATGAGATTTCTATTGTGAAAAGAAAGTTAAATGCTTAAATGATGTTATTAATGCATATGATCTTAGGAGTTAAATTAAGTTTGTATATGTTTCATAAAGGTTTCAAATAATGTATATTTCATTATGATGTATATTATAATTTCTTGGTCTACTGATATTCGGATTTAGTGTGCAGGGAATATGAGCATGGTATTAGAATCGGGGAGCCAAATCTAGGTCTATGTGAAATTCAGTTAAAGCCAAGGTTGTGTCTAATGAGAAACGAGACCTCGTTGTATCATGTTTAATATTTGTAAATGTAAATATGTGCTTGATTTTATTTATTTTAAAATTGTATATGTTATTCTCATGTGAAATGTGCCCAAGTGGATATGTCATGTGTATAGTGATGTATAAATGTGTGTCTGTGTGTGTGTGTGTGTGTCACTTGACACTTGTGTTATGTACATGTGGCCATGACATGTCCACTTGAGGATTGGGTGCCCACCTACCTAGGTTAGTACCATAGTGAATCCTCATGTAAATCCCTTGGTTTGGGAGCTTAAGGCTTGGTCTTATCAATTGATTTTCATTGGTAACCTTTTAAAGTAAGTTTAAGATGCTAGAAAGGTACCTAGGGGTGTGTTTGGGCTATTTTTAGGAGGCTCATATGATACACCTAATAGTTGGGGTCTTTTTTAACCTTAAGACCACCTAGAATTGTGTCTTGAGCCCTTCCAAAAGTTTGTTTTCCAAGATTGACGAAAATCAACTTTTGAAAAGGCTTTGTCTTGGTTAGACAACCCTTCATTTTGGGTGCTTAGACTTTGATCACTTTTGGGATTACCTTTTTAGAACCCATTTTTGGAAATCTTGTAAAGAGCCTAGGGAAGAGAAACCAATGAGAAGCCTTCCCTTTCCCCAAGAGTTTCTAGTGGCCTTTTTAGAGGAGACTCTCCATGTTGGAGAGTTTGAACACCCACTCTCTATCTTAGAGACATGGCTTGTTTTGGAGAAGCTGGAAGAAGGAGACTTAGGAAAGAGGGAGCTCTTCATAAAAATTTCTTCCTTAAGCTTGGATCTAGGTTGGTGGCACTAACATTTTATGTTTGTTGTATTCACTTGTTTCACATATTGTTAGTAGCATTATGTTGGTTTGAAAATTACTTGTTGTAAGCAATCTTTTCATGTTAGTATATGTGTGGTGATGGAGATTTTGAGTTTGGTTTCTTTCTTGTAGTGTGATGTTCTTTTGTGTTGTGATGAATGCATTTGTGAATGGGAGTCTCAAGGTCCACTCACCCTTGGGAGGGAAGAGTAGCCTTGGGGGTGAAGGTATAGTGACAACTCATGTGTGTAGAGTCTTTCCTTAAGGAGGAGAGGGAGAAAACATGGAATATGGGCTCCATGAAGTCAATCTATCTTTTTTATTTTGGGGGTCATAAGGGAGTTTTTTTTTATGGCTTGAAGCCTTGTGGGGCATAAGGGAGTTGTTGTGCACTTGGAAGGAAATGAGAAGATGTTGTCATTGATGCCTTGTGAATGTTATTTTGTTGTTTTCTTTGGATGACTTTCTCCCCTTGGGTAATTGGTCCACTTGACCCCATTGTTGGGTCAATATGTGACCCATTGTGACAGCCATGCTTGGGATATTTTTTTTGTATTGTTATTTTCTAATCCTTGTTGTTGTTTGCATGTATGGTTCCTACCTTTGCTTGATTCCCCAAGCTCGGGGGTGGTCTCTTAGAGGCCTAGGATGGGAGGTGAGAATCCCATGGTCAAGCTCAAAGTTTTATTGTAGGTCTTGGTTGTATCATGTATTCTTGAAGAGTTGAAGAACAAGAAGCTTGAGTTAGAGAGGACTTGTACACTTTTCATCTTATTTTATAGTGTTGCCAATGTGATATATTTTCTTCTAAAGAAAAGAAATGGTTTGTAAATTTCATGAAGTAAAATGAAAGAGATCTATTGCAAAATTTATTTAAATGTTTTAAATTATTTTTAAAAGAAATGTAGTGAGAAAGGAAAAGTGATATTGAATGTGTTTTATTTAACCTATGTCATTTCATTGAAAGTTAATAGAGAGAGATACTTCTACTTTTCTTTTTAATCTTTATGTGCAAGTAAAAGGAAAAATATATGTCAATCTTTTAATGATAATATTTTGTTTCTCCTATTAAATGCTTTGAAATGTAAGTCAATAAACATGCATCCCTTTTGTGTTAGTATTCTATTTATTATTATGGCTCCCAAATAAATAAATAAATAAATAAATAAATCTACGTATATGTTTTGAGTTTTTATCATCCAGTTTCAACAACTTATTTTTCTACAAGAGTTATATGTAAATGGAATATCTTTGCATGATTAATATAAATATATTCTATTATATAATATACTTATCTTATGTATTTATCACTCTGTTTATTTATAGAATAGAAAACTAAACATAAATACATATGTTGGCATACATATATTTACATTCATTTATGGACATGCAAGTATGGACATATCTCTTATATTCCTCATCTATAAATAAATGAAAAAAGAAATCTAAATTTATTCATCACTCTTCTAGTTGTAAAAATATGCAAATCTGATTTATGTACTTGGCTGTAGCTATTTATAATATCAATAAAAATTTGAAAAGGGAAATCTAAGTTTATTCATCACTCTTCTAGTTCTCTTTTAATGTAAAAAAAAATCTACACATTTAAAAGTAAACAAATGAAAAATGCAGGAAGGACACTTTGTATTTTTTTCAACGCTCTCTTTATATTTTACGTTTTAGTTGGCTATTTAGCCAATACCACTAAAATGAGTCTCTTTCTATTCATATTTACTTTAATGAAAAAAGAAAAACTCTATTTATAATCGTACTAAAATAATTATTTTCCTCTTTATATCCACTTAAAATAAACAATATTAATACTCTGTTTATAACCTACTAAAATGATTACATTCCCTAACCCTAATATTTTCTTTTCCCTTCTGCGTTGACATGAAAAATCCGCTCTTAGAAGATGCAGCTCCATTCATTCCGGGAACTCTTCCTCTCCTTTTCAACGAAATAAATTGAATGTGATTAGAAAAAAGGAATCGAATTCCATAAGCACTTGCATAGAGTACTTAAAAGAGGGAATCTACATCGCAAAACTCATAAGAGATAGAAAAGTAGTATACATCACTTTGTCACTTGTGCCCTTGTACCTCTTTCCTTCCACCTCTTCCCCTCTTTTAACCTGTTTAGGTCTGCAACTTTATTCATTTTTCTTTGTGCTCTCTTATTACTCATCCTGATGATGGATCACTGAGTGTGATTCGAAACGTCGATGCAGAAATTCATAACACAATCAAATCCATAAATTGTTAATTTGTTACTATCATGGATTGTGGAAATCTCTTCTCTTTGAGTATACAATTTACGCAAGCAAAGTGAAGCCTGCTATTAAAAAACTAGCCTTCATGGGAGACCCAAAAATGAGCACAGTTGATGATAAGTTACAGTGTGACTTGGAGAAGGGCGGTGAAATGGATCCCTCTCCTAGAGAAAGAAAGGACAAAGCAAAACTAAGCAAATGTAACATAAAAAAATAATAGAAAAATGCAGCCCCTTATCTTTTTTTTTAATAAAGAAAAATGATAACAAAAAATGTAGCCAACATACTAATAACACTAAAAAAATAATAAAAATCAAATTCATCTCCTCCCCCATTAGCAAAGACCTGCATGCAATTTAATGATAAGGTTTTATCCTTCAATAAATCAAAAGTATATTTGATATATATAAATATATGTGCATGTCCTTGGATATATATTTATATATATGAATATATGAATCCTTCATGGCTTTCATTCTTCCATACCTGCAACATACATCAAGAAGAAACAAAAAAAAAATAGAGAAACCAAGATCTAGGGTTTGAAATGATAAAAGAGAAAGAGGAATAAGAAGGAAAGAGGAGAAGAGAAACAACATTTTAGGTTTTGAAATTTCTCCCTTAACCCTAATTTTGAAATTAGGGTTAGGGATTGGGCAAGTAAAATTTCCAAATAAATGATTTAATAGAAATTTGATTTTTGATGAGAGGAAAAAAAAAATTCCATTTAGATTTGATTTTTTTTTAAACTCTTTTAATTGTTTAATTTAAAATATCTTAGGAGTGATCTTTTTGGTATTAAAATAGTGTTTCATTATTTTTGAGGATTTTAAATTTGTTTTAGGTGGGAATTCTTTCCCCAAATATATTTTAGATTTTTATATTAGTTATATTCTGATTATTTAATTTATAAAGATAAATAGATAATTAAGGAATGTTATTAGGTTTAATGAAATAAATACTACTTGGCATAGCTTAGATTATTTTATTAACCAATTATTTAAATATTAATCATTTAGAAATTATGAGTTAGAAATTAAAGTGAGTATTTAGCAAAACATTTTAAAAGATGTAAATTAGCAATTTATTGTGCTTATAGACTTTATGTTAAACGAATAATGGTGGAAGAAATTTTAGATTGAGATTTTAATTAAGATAAATTTAAAATTTGATAATTATCAATACATATTAAATGAATGAAATTTAATTAAACCTTTAATGTGAATTCTTTATAAAGGTTAATGAACAAATTTTAAATAATGTATGTGACATTAATGTTTGAGAATATAGTATCCTACTTAGTTGAAATATTAAAATAGAATATGTTGGAATAATGTAAATTTCTATATTAAATTTTTAAATAAGTAGATTTATTAATCACAGCTTGAACCATCATACACCTCTTTAATAGGGAGAAATTTTACCTAGTGTAACTCAAATCTTTTAAATCAACTAGGAGAATAACTACTACTTCTTTATACTCTATTAAAAGAGTAATTGAATTAAATTATATAAACTTGTTTAATGTTATATTAAATTGTAATTAAAACACCTACTCTAAAGGAAAATGTAATACAATGAGATGATTGACTATTTAATAATATAATTCTTTCCTCAAGATGTGATTAAGACTAGAACCTATCTAGTGATTTAATAGAGTGAACCTAGATACTTATCAATTGGGTTGAGGGATGTTGACATGTGGTCAAGATTCCCATTAATCCTAAAAGAGACTCTTGTTACTAACGTAACCTAACTCATTAACTATGTAATCATTGAAGCTACATACTAAACTTGGGAGCCTTGCAACTGAAAACAATACTGTATTTATTCTTTTTCAAAAAAAAATTATTGCATTTTTGGACCTAAATTTTGGGAATGACACAATGCATCCTGGCAACCCACACATGTGAATTTGGATGGAATCACTTGATTTAATTGGAAATACCCTAGTAACAATAGGATGTTGGGATCTGCCTCTCAACCTAAATGCCTTAGGCTTGTCGTCATCTTATTGATAAAACTTTGGAAGATGTTGTCACCGATGTGGAAATATTTTAGACCTCGTACGCAACTGTAATCTCATCCTTCAGCTTGTTTGATTTGGAACACGATGATGTTGTCTATTTGATAGGTGTCCATATCAATTTGACTGAACAAAACTTTGTTTGGGGTTGTAATCTGTGATCATTTTTTTCATCTTGCATTCACCATCAATCTTTATCTAATTTTTTAATCTCTTCGAAGGTAGGCATAGATGGGTGAAGTCAATGGAGAGCTATCCTCTCAGTGATTTGGTCCACTCTCAACATAGTAGCATCACATAAGTCTCTGAAATGTCAACGATGTGTACATCAATGTTCTCTTGTATTCTCGGATCAACAACCAGTTGGATGTGCACATCTTGTAGCACCCCAATCACTTTGACCTCTATCTTTTCCAATTCTATAACTAAAATGTTTGTCATCTGAGGGATCATTCCTAGTTTTGGGAAGATGGATAGGGGCATGACATTAAAGGAAGCTCCTAAATCAATCAGGGAGTTGTGCAATTTTTTTCCAAACATATGCAGGCTTAGATGGAATAGTGGTACTTGTATCTTGTCTTTGAACATCATGGGAAATGCTTCTGAGGTATTGACATTAGATGTGTGATCCCTTGTGTTTCCAGCTGTCGTACCTTACCTTGAGTGGTCCAAAGACTTCAAGAGTGATTCCATTTGAGAGGGAAACCTTGTAGCATGTCAAACATCAATATATTTGCCTTCCCTTTCTTTTGTTCCTCAACTACATTGTATTTATCAGATGATCAAGCTGGATTTCTTTAATCAGTGAGCGCAGTTGGTGGGGATGATGCAGGAGCACTTAGAACTCTTTGGGTGGGTAGGATTGTTGCTAGCTCATGGGTCTGGTGGAGTTTGTTTCTTTCTCGGAGGAATACCATCAGTTAAAGGCTCCTTTCAGTTCCTTAGGTTGTAAGAGCTCCGAAGGTCATTCCAAAATGCATGAAGCTTGGAATATTTTGGCTCACTTTACTTTTTTAATGGGATACAAACTCCTCCTCTTGGGCGTAGATGTCAAAGCTTTCCCCGGTTCTTGGTTCATACGAGTCAAAAATAATTGCATTAAACTAAATGAGAGGTTCCTATGGGCTCCATAGTTGCTCATTATAGGTGCTACCTCCACACCCTTCATTGTCTTGATGTGGGTTTGGATCCCCCAAAAAGTTTACATCAGAATTCTCATAGGCATTAAATTCATTATCGATGCATATGCTACCATTGTTGGGTTGAGTGTTCTAAGGTCTTTTAGGCCTTTGATGCCCAAATTATTTATCTTGTTAGTTGTTATTATTATTATTATAGGTATTGTAACTCTAATTTTGATTCTCAAGGTAGGCATGTGGAACAAAAGGTGTTCGTTAGTATCCACTTTGATTTTGGGAGGTATTTAACTTCGTCTTAGTGAGCTCATTGGTTAGATGAGACATGGTTTTCATCACGACATCCAACTTAGAGGTTAGATGATTTTTAGGTTCAATTGGGGGCACAGTCCTTTTCTCAAAGAAAATTGTCTTATGGGCCTCATAGCCCAAATAAGTGACGGTTGGTGGTGGAACAATGAGTGGTTGTGTAGGAATTTGGTTGAGCAAAGGTGTGCTGGTGGCCAAATATTCATTAATCTCTACAAATTGATGCAGAGAAACGATGTTACCCATGCTAGGAATTGTGTTGAAGTTCCCTTCTTGTGGATCTATTTGTTACATAAATTTTATGGCTTTGTGGTACACCATTTTCATCGTGTCTCTGTCCACAGAGGGAATTGAAGTGTAGGGGTCTAGGGCCTTAAGGTAAACTTGTATAATAGTTTTCTCAAGTATAGTGTAAGGGGCTTCCAATTTTTTATGCATCTTATGGAAACGATGATTAAACATATCGATGCGCTCCTTGGATTCCTTCCTAATTGTTATGAATTGGAGATTTATTGTAGCCAGGTCTACATATAACTTGAATTGGTTTAGGAATTTGGTTTCAAACTCTAGCCATGCAAAGATAGACCTACATGGTAAGTTCACATACCAGTTATATGTAAACTCCCCTAGAGTGTATGGGAATAAGTGACAAATGACATCTTAGTGAGAAATCTCTTTTCAATTGAAAATATTTTTAAAGGCACGAATTTTTTCTTCTATTTTCCATGATTTCCCATACATAAAACAAGTCAAAAACTTCTCAAGATTCTTGGGTAATTTGTTAAGTTGATCCACCAAGTTAAGGAGAGAACTTTGTGCGTTAGCAAAGAAGGCAATAAGACATGATTGTTGCATATTCTAATGTTGATGGATGGATGCTATGAATTGTGGGGAAGCGATGTGAGATTTTTGGCTAAAGGGATCCTGATGTCCGACAGGATGATGGAAGGAAACATATTTTGATTTCCCTTTGTCATTGTGAGCTCTACAATGGTGGGTAAGTTCAAGTAACTTGCCACTCTTTGGAGATGATCTAAGCACTCTCTCAAACCATTCTAGGGATAAATATATGATATTATCCTACTTTTTTCCTCCTGGCCCTCCTTCTAGCACTACTTTTGTTGAGTTTTTTTTTACACAAGTCAATGTCTAAGAACTCAAGATTTGATTTTCTCTCTTGAAATAAAAATGAAGGTATTCCCAAGGTTCTTTGTGGTCTTGGTAGAACTTCTTGGGAAACTCAATTGAAGAAAAATGTGAATGTATATGAGGAGGCCTTTGCTGGTACTTCCAAGACTTCAAGCTACAAAATAACTTTAGTACTTCTTTTATATTTCTAATTTATCAATGCTTATGAATTAAAAATGATGCAAAATCTACACTAAATCCTATAATGAGCATCTACTCTGTCCAAATTTTCAAAAAATATCAAAATATTTGGATAACAAGAAATAAGCAAAATCATTGTAAATGAGATCCTAATTGATGTAAACCATTTCTTAACTGATAGGGAGGTTGGATGAATCACTCACTGATTCATGCTCTTAGTCTCCTTGAAAGACTTCTAAGGTGTCTTCACTACACCACTTTCCACCTATAGGATCTTTGTTTGATTTAGGATCCCATGGTATACCTATCCAAACCAACTATCATGAAAGTTCCTTTTATCATGTCAAACTAGTTGTATTCTTGCAACACTAGCCATTAGCCCTTAAAACCACCTTAAAGGCTTCTAACCTCCAACCTCTTGAAATTTGTCTTGTAGAGGTGTGGAGGTGTCTTTAGAGACTTTAATCCAACCAAATATGGGTATCATATGTCCCACCCATTTCCATTCACAATTCATTTTCACCAAACTTCACAATTAGACCTAAAAGGCTACTAGCCCAATTAGGTCTCCTTCTCCGAGAAATCAGGGATTTACACCCAACCTTTCCGAAGAAAGCCTAAATATTTTCTTTGGATTATTGGTTCATATGCCTAACCCTCAATTATTTTTGGGGTCTTGGGGTCACCATTGGCCGTACAGTGCCATAACTCAAAAATAGCCAAATTAAGGGTTTTTAGGCTTCTCCGAGCTCCTCTGCAACTTTGTATGTTTTCACTTCACCAATGGATTGATATGACCTCTTCCTCTTCACCACATATTATTAAGACTCCTATATTTCAATTCCAAAAGGAAATTTTCTCCCATCTATCCACCTCTACAAATATGCTTTTTGCACTTTGTTCTTCCCTAGCCGGGCTCACCTCTGGCTCGTCTAGGGAAAGACATTAAAATTAGATCCTATTCTTTTGAGGGCCCCAACTCCTACCATATTTACATACATTGAGTCTATTCACTATTTCCAAAGGTCCATATAGAATGCACGGTGTGATGATGAGCTTGAACCCCATCTTTACAAACTACCTGGTTATGACTAGTGACAATGTCAAAACAAAACTATTTACAAGAAGAGCTCAAACCTAAGAAAAACTCCTAAATAATGCCACAAAAAATCCAGAAAACATCTACACTACACCATGCATGAGCTACAGTGATATTTTCAATCCATTAAAGCACTATTGTAACCAAAAACTTAAAAAATGCACACTAATTCACATATCATTCATTAATTTCAAAAACTTAGTCTGTACAATGGGCATCCAACCCTGATCCAAGGTCAAGGCATGTCTTAAGCAGGGTCATGAAATAATTATTTTACCCTCTTGGGTCTTCTTGGTCTATTTTTTCCAAACTTGACAATGTTGTCCGAGCAACATTTCAAAAGTTGCAAAGTTGCAAAATGCAACTTTTGACAATTTCTTGCAAAACTATGCAAATGAGTTTCAAAGCTCATAAAATCTTCCCAAAAACTATGTTTAAGGATGAAAAATGATTCTAACCTATATTTTACCCTACTAACCTCATGATGAAATCATCACCACACTTGTGCCAATTATAAGTCTTTACAACTTCTTAGCCTTAATTGTACTCTACAAAGGTCCTAGGATCAATTGACCTAAACTCCATTGCACCTACTCTGTGGTCAACATTAACTTTAGATTAACACAAAAAAAATTCCCTAAGGAACAGTCACACACACAACTGAAAACAAATAGATTTCCCTAGACAACCTATGGGTGCTCCTGCACCATTCTCCCCCTCTGCACAAACACTAAGGAATGTGCGGAGATATCAGAGACAAATCAATGTCATACTTCTTGAAATGAGATTCTTCCACCCATGTAGCCTCATATTTTGGCTTTTTCTTCCACTATATGAGATGTTCCATATACACCTTGTGTCTAGTAGACTTCTTCACCCTGGATTCCAAGATCCTGTCTGCTTCAGTCTTGTCTTTAGGAGGTAAGACTTCAGCACTCATATCCTCTAGTAGCTCCTTACTATCCTCATTCACATCTGTTAGTGGTCATTTGTACTTAACCAAATCATCCAAATTGGACACTGGTGAAATGCCTAAATCTTAAAGAATCTCTACCTTGTAGGCATTCTGTCCATACTTGGTGATTACCTTACATGGTCCCACTCTCTTCATTTGAAACTTTGTTGGCATTCCTTTTTGCAACCTAGACTTATTTAGGTGGACAATAACATAATCCCCCACTAGAATTTTTACATCTTTCCTAGACATATCCACCTTATATTTCAACTTATGAGTAGCCTCTGTGATGATCTTATTTACTTTCTCTTATATTTCCTTCGTGGTTTGAGTAAAATCCTCTGCATGGCCACTTCTATGCTCCATAGCTCCTAGATCTTTAAGATCACATACACCCCTTGGATGCATTCCATACACTATCTCAAAATGACTTCTCCTTTTTATCCTATTCACACTATCATTGTATGCATAATCTTCTTGTGGAAGGATCAAGTCCCAAGTCTGACCATACTCCTTTGTTAGGCATCTTAGAAGGTTACCTAACACTCTGTTGATCACTTTAGTTTGACCATCTATTTTTGGATGATAATATGAACCAAAAGACAAATTAGTTCCCAATATCCTCCATAGAGAATTCCAAAAGTGACTCATGAACTTAACATCTCTGTCAGATACTATACTTATGGGTAGCCTACGTATCCTCACAATCTCCCTAAAAAAGAAATGAGCAATGTATCTAGCATCATGGGTGGTCTTGAAAGGAATGAAATGGCTCATTTTGATAAATCTATCTACCATCACATAAACACTATCCAACCCTGTCTTTGTCCTAGGAAGACCCACAACAAAATCCATACTAATGCACTCCCATAGTCTACTAGGAATACATAAAGTTTGGTACAAACCTGCATTACTAGCTCCCACTTTGGATTTCATACAAACTCACATTGCTTCACATATCTTCTAACATCTCTTGGAAACTTGGGCCAATAATAAAACCTCTGTACCAACTCCATTGTTTTGTTGATACCAAAATGTCCACTTAAGATACCATTCTGCTTCTCCTAATGAGATTTTCTCTCATTGAGCCTTTGGGAACACATAACTGATTCCCCTTGAAAAAAATTCCACTTTGTAATGTATACTATGAGAATTGACTATGAAAATGATTTTTAAATCAGAACATACCTTATATGCTTCAGAGAAGTCTTCATATTCTCCATAGAGATCCTTAAAGCTCTCTATACCAATGCTTTGAAATTTTACTTCTTGCACTTTCAGCATCCTTCTACTTGGTTCATCTACCACCTTTTTCAGCTATCCCTTCTTGTGCTTGATGGTAAATGTAAAGGCTTGTAGATATTCCATCCACTTTAAATGCCTATTACTCAACTTCTCTTGGGTGTTTATGTAGCTAAATGCCTGGTTATTTGTAAACACCACAAACTCCTTAGGTAGGAGATAATGTCTCCACTTTCTAAGACACTACACTAGATCATATATCTCTAAGACATAAGCAGAGTACTTCTTCTTTGCTTCATTAAGCTTTTCACTAAAGAAAGCTATAGGTCTACCTTCTTGACTTAGTACTCCTCCTACTGTAATTCCACTAGCATCACCCTCCAATGTGAATATCTTATCAAATCTAGGTAAAAAAAGGATGGGTTGGGTAGCCACTTGATGCTTCAACTTCTCAAAGGAATTTCTTGCTTCTAAATTCCATTTGAACTTGGTTTTTAACCCTCCTTTAATAGTGTCTAGCACTCGGGCACAAATTCCACTAAAATTTCTTATAAACTTCCTATAAAACTGAGATAACCCATGAAAGCTCCTTGCCTCTATCCCTTTGGTTGGTGTAGGCCAATTTAGAAAAGCTTCCACCTTGCTTGGGTCCATCTTCAATGACCCTTGGGATACTACAAACCCCAAATACACAAGCTCTTTCTTGAAGAACTCATACTTTTCTATATTTATGGATAACTTCTCCTCCTACAACCTCTTTAGTACCATCTCCACATGCACCAAGTGTTCCTCTACTATCTTACTGAAGATGAGTATATCATCTAGATACACTACCAAAAATCTTCCAGTGAAATTCTTAAGCACTTCATTCATGAGCCTCATGAATGTAATAGGGGTATTTGAGAGGCCAAATGGCATAGCTCTCCACTCATAAAAACCATCAGTGGTCTTAAAAGTTGTCTTCCATTCATCCTCATCTTTGATTCTAATCTAGTGGTACCCACATTTGAGATTCAACTTAGTGAAGTACTTTTCCACTCCAAGGCAGTCCATCAAATCCAATTCTAGGAATAGGGAATCTATATCTAATTGTAATCCTATTGATAGCCCTAGATTCAATGAAAATTTTCCACTTACCACCTTTCTTGGATGCTAATACCATAGGTACGAGACATGGACTGATGCTCTTCTTGATTAGTCCTTGGTCTAATAGCTCTTGCACTTGTTTAACCACTTCTTTGTTCTACTCTAGTGTGAGCTTGTATGTTGCCTTGTTAGGTAATGAAGCCCCTGGTATGAAGTCAATCTGATGACTAATAGCTCTTTTAGGAGGCATTGTTTCTAGTTTTTCATCACTCATTATGTCCTTGAACTTCCCAAGTAGCCTTTGGACTTCTTCTGGTATAGGTGCTTAGGTAACCTTTCCTTCTTCCTTGGGTGTCACAACTATAACATACCCTTTACCTCCTTCTTGGTGTAGTGTGTTAAGGAGCTCCTTCCCACTACTTAACAAGACAATAGGGGTCTTTGACTATGTTTCTTCCTCCTCTAATAGAGACTGTATATTTAATTTCCTACCATCCTTCTTGAATGAGATGGTGTTCTCCTTCCCATCATAGATGGCTCCTATGTCATATTTCCATGGTCTCTCCAATAGGAGATGGCATGCATCCATAGGCAACACATCACAAATCAACTTGTCTTTGTATCCTCCAATGGAGAATTCCACCCAAGTGTTCTCTTTCACAAGGACACTTTGCCCTAAGTTATTCAACCATGTCACCTTGTATGGATTAGTATGGGGTATCTTCTCCAACTTAATATTCTTTACTGCTTCATCTGATATGACATTATCGGTGGACCCTGAATCCACTATAACTTTACACACTTTCTCAAGTATTTTGCATCTCACTCTGAATAAGGCTCTTCTTTGTTTTGGCTCCTCCTTGAATGGTTGTCTGATTAGAACCCTTCTAAACATCAAGTTCTCCCCAATTTTTGATTTAATATGACTAATCTCAAGTGATTTGACACTCATTGTGTCTTCTTGGGAATATCATATTCTCTTCTCATTGTTAGAAGAAGATGCTTCCTCAAGGTACTTATAAGAAGGATGACCCATTTTTCCACAATTATAGCATTTCATACTAGAAAAGTAGGAATTACATCTACCTACTCCTCTTCCTCTATTAGAACCCCCTTGAGTTCCTCTACCTCTTCCATGACCTCCTCTAGGATTGGTCTCATTTCCATGCTCTGGAAGTTCAAACTCTCCTTGGCTTCTCTGATTAGTCCCTCTACCTTGGTATCCTCCTCTATGTCCTCTTTGATCTCTTCCTCTTCCTCTATTCTTTGAATTCTAAACTTTCTTTCTTCTACCCTTTTCTTCAATCTTTATGGCCAATTGGTAACATTGGTGCACTGTTTTGGGACTAAGAAGAGTCATCTCTTCTTGTATACTCCATTTCAATCCATTAATGTATCCAGCCACCTTAAGGCTTTCATCCTCAGAGACATTTGATCTCATGCACAACTTCTGAAATTGCTTAGTGTAGGAATTGACATCAAGATCATTTTGTCTTAAGATCAGCCTCTTCTTGTGTAATTTAATTTCATAATCATCTAACATGTATGCTTCCTTCACTTTGACAACCATTCCTTTCCAAGTTGAAATGGGTTTCTTTCCTTCTTTTTCTCTCTCCAACTTAATAAACTTCCACCATGTCAAAGTAGAGCCTCTAAGCCTTGATTTTCTACTTTGACCTTCTGAGCTTCCATGACCCCATCATATTCCAAGTGATTTTCCATGCCCTCAATCCACTCCATGAATAGATTTGCCTCCATCTTCCCACTAAATAGTGGTATTCCTTTAAGTGCCTTCACACTCATAGCCTTTAACGCCTTCAAGAAAGGCTCCTCTTGCAATACAGGGTCAGGTTCAAGGGTCTTGTCTTCCTATACAACCTCTTTACCCTTAGGCTCTTTCCCTTCCAATTTTTCACTAACTTCACCAGTCTTGGTCTGCACTTCTCTTAATGATTTTTCAAGTTGAGCTATTCTGTCCCTTAATAACCTATTGTCAAATTCTTGTTCATTGACCTTTTTGGCCAATTCCACATTGGTTGCCATTATTGTGGACCCACTAGACTCACAATCTAACATGCACTAACAATCCCAAATCTTGTTGGGGCTCTGATACCAATCTGATATGGAGGTCAGATGAATTACTCATTGATTCATGCTCTTAGTCTCCTTGAAATACTTCTAGGTTTTCTTCACTATACCACCCTCCACCTATAGTATCTTTTCTTGTTTAGGATCCCCTGGTCTACCTAGCCAACCCAACTATCATGAAAGTTCCTTATATCAAGTCAAACTAGTTGCATTCTTGCAACACTAGCCATTAGCCCTTAAAACCACCTTAAAGGATTCTAACCTCCAACTTCTTGAAATTATCTTGCAGAGGTGTGGAGGTATCTTTAGAGACTTCAATCCAACCAACTAGGGGTATTAGGAGTCCCATATAGTTCCATTGACAAGTTGATTTCACCAAACTTTATAATTAGGCCTAAAAGGTTACTAGCCCAATTAGGTTTCCTTCTCCAATAAATAATGGATTTACACCCAATCCTTCCAGATAAACCCTGAATCTTTTCTTGGGATTCTTGGTTCATATTCCTACCCCTCAATGATTTTTTGGGTCTTGGGGCCACCATTGGCCATATAGTGTCCTAACTCAAAATGAGCCAAATTAAGGGCTTTTAGGCTTCTCCTGGCTCCTTTGCAACTTAGTAATTTTTCACTTCACCAATGGATTTGTGTTAGGAACCTATGTTTCCCTTCTGTTTATTTTATTAGTGTAGTGTTGTTGGATGCATATGCTTTATAATTCATCTCGCGAGTATATTCTATTATCCCACATGCATGGGTAGTAATACTCGTCTAGATTATACTTAGTATATAAGTGTGTGTTGAGGCCTTTGAAGGTACTAACAAATTTATTGTATTGAGCTAGCTCAAAGGAGGTTACCCCCTCAAAGTGGCTTGTGATCAATAGATTCACTTTGATTTCTACTGCTGCTCTATATTTTTGTTCTTTCGTGCATGTTCATCATATTGTTGCAGGAGGTTCCTCTCATTTGGTATCATAGCACTATCTTGGGCTTGCTGGATGGAAATTTTGTCAAAACAAAAATATTCTGTCATGGCCTTTAGGTGTTGTGTTAATTACAATACTTCTTTTTTTTTTTCATCTGGGTTCCTTTCAAATTACAAAATTCTTGTTCTTGAAGTAGTTCATTTCTATTGTTAGTATCTAAGTGATTTCCCCTGAGCCGATTGTTTCAAAAAAAAAAATCTTTTTTAGCCATAGCTTCCTTGTTTTCTTCCCTTTTCCTCTCAAAGTTCCCCAGAACCCCCGAAATACCATTCCACATAATTCCTTCCTTGAATACCCTACCCCCAAATTCCACATATCAAAGCCTTAAATCCCTCATTTATCTAATTTTAGGGTTTGCCCTAACTTTTTTGCTTCTCACCCAATCGCCACCAAATCTGGCCACGAGGTTCATTTCCTAATTTTGCTCCTTTGTCCCTCTTGGACCGCTCATCCCATTCCACCTCCCCACCCCTAAAACCCTCATTTTTATTTTTCCCTTTTCATCAGAAAGTTGCCAACTACTTGTCAAACCCCTATTAACCATCTGCATTTTGCCCAAATCCAAGTTTTCCCTAATTGAAAAAGTTTTTGTTTCTAATTTTCTACCCATTTCAAAAAAAAAAACATTCTACTATATGGTTGTCACTCGTACAGGAGCAAAAATCGTGGAGGAGTAACTTGCATCCCTCAAGACCAAACTTCAAGATCTTGATGAAAAATTTCTCGATCTCACTCTTCAACATTCAGCCATGAACCAAAACCATTCTGGAGACGTTGGGTTTTGTTGTGGCAATTTTCATGGACTGAAGCTTGATTTTTCTCACTTTGATGGTGCTGATTTGATTGGATGGATTTACCAGGTAGAGAAGTATTTTAGCTTGCATAATACTCTGGATATCAACAAAGTCTCGCTTGCATCTTTTCATTTGGAACATGAAGCTCTTCAATTGTTCTATTGGTACATCAAGGCTCATGAAGACCCAACTTGGATAAAATTGTGCACACTCTTTTTGCAGCACTTTGGCCCTAGTGCTTTTGATGACTTCAGAGGAGCACTCACTAAAATTTTCCAAACAGGCACAATAAGAGAATACCAGATAGAGTTTGAAAAATTAGCTAATCACACAGAGGGATTGTCTGATGAATTTTTCCACAGTTGTTTTGTCAGTGGTTTGAAGGATGCACTTCAATCTGAAGTAAAAATGTTCTGGCCCACTACAATAATGGAAGCCCTTGGGTTGGCTAAGTTAGCAGAGGAAAATATTAGTGCTCTACAACATTCTAGATCCAACTTTGTTCCATTCCAAAATATGGGTTCTCCACACCCTCAAGTCACGCAAGCTCCCAGAATTACTCCGATCAAGCACTTGTCTAAAATAGAGATGCGGGCCCATCGAGAAAAAAGGCTTTGTTATAATTGTGATGAGAAATGGTCCTAGGGTCATAGATGTGTTCAACAAAAGCTCTGTCTCTTGGATTTGGATTCTCCACCTGAACTAGAAGAATATGTAGATGCTCAGGAAATAGTAGATGATGAGGTTGAGCCTCAATAGCCGCTTGTTGAACCTCCTTCGCCAGAAGCCCAACCAAAAATATCTTTCTATGCTTTTGCAGGTGTCACTACCCCACCAACCATGTGGGTCCAGGGTTACTTCAATAAGACCCCTCTTACTATACTCATTGATTCTGGTAGCACTCATAACTTCATTGACCCCCGAATAGCCAAACAGGCTGATTGCTTTGTACATCCCTGCTCTAGCTTTGAAGTCATGATTGCCAATGGGGGCACTTTACCTTGCAAAGGGAAATTTCACAATGTACATCTCTCTATTGGAGATTATAACCTACATTCTAACATGTTTTCCTTTCCCTTAGGTGGATGTGATGTGTTTTTGGGCACCCAATGGTTACGCACTCTTGGCCCCACTCTCTGAGATTTTGCTAAACTTTGGATTCAGTTTTCAGCCAATGGGAAATAACACACTTTGAAAGGATTACAGCTAGGGTCTCTTAGCATCATCAGTTCACATCATATGGAAAATATTCTTAAGAATAATTCACATGGTGTCATCGCTCAGCTCCATTCCATTCAGATGCAGCCATCAGCAGACTCTAGTACTCCTGCAGATCTACAACAAATTTTGGATAAGTATTCAGGTGTATTTGCTGATTCTGTGGGATTGCCACCTTATCACCTAGAGGAACACCATATGATGATCCTTCTTGGCAGCATCCCACCCAACATCAAGCCCTATCGCTACCCATTTCATCAGAAGACCAAAATTGAGATGCTCATTCGTGACTTACTGAAGCAAGGTATTATTCCCCCTAGTACCAGTTTCTTTTCTTCTCCAGTTTTTCTTGTCCATAAAAAATATGGGTTTTACCCCTCCTTCTTCACCACATGTTGGTAAGACTCCTATCTTTAAATTCCAAAATGAATTTTTCTCCCATCTATCCATCTCTGTAATTTGTGCTTTTTGCACTTTATTCTTCCCTAGCCAGGCTCACCTTTGGCTCGCCTAGGGCAAGACATTAAAATTATCTCCTCTACTTTTGAGGGCCCCAACTTCTGCCATATTTACACACATAGATTCTATTCACTATTCACAAAGGGGCATATATAAATCATGATGGGATAATAAGCTATAACCCCATCTTTACAAAATTCCTTGTTATGACCAATGATAATGTCAAAACAAAACTATTTACAAGAAGAACTGAAAACTAAGAAAATCTCCTAACTAATGCCACACGAAATCAAGAAAAAATATACACTACACCATGAATGAGCTACAGTGCTAGGTTCAATCCATTAAAGCACTACTTTAACCAAAAACTTCAAAATTGCACACTAATTCACATATCCTTCATTACTTTCAAAAACTAAGTCCGTACAATGGGCATCCAACCCTGCTCCAAGGTTAAGGCATGTCTTAAGTAGGGTCATGAAATAGTTATTTTACCCTCTTGGCTCTTCTTGGTCAATTTTTCCAAACATGACAATGTTGTCCGAGCAACATTTCAAAAGTTGCAAACTTGCAAAATGCAACTTTTGCAACTTTAACAGTTTCTTGCAAAACTATGCAAATGAGTTTCAAAGCTCATCAAATCTTCCCAAAAATATTATTATGGCTAAAAAAATATTCTAACCTATATTTGACCCTACTCACCTCATGATGAAATCATCATCACAATTATGCCAATTAGAACGCTTTACAACTTCTTAGCCTTAATTGCACTCTACAAAAAGTCCTAAGACTCGATTGACCTAAACTCCATTGCATCTACTATGTGGTCAACATGACCTTTAGCTTAACACAAAAAAATTTCCTAAGGCACACACACAAGTGAAAACAAATAGATTTCCCTAGACAACCTATGGGTGCTCCTACACCATTAACCTTCCTTCTGAATCAAATGATATAAAGATGGAAACCCACAGAATATGAATCAAACCATGTCACGATTTTATACCTAGTAAATGCAATCATTTGGAGAAATTCCTATCGAGATACAAGATTTTCAAAATCTATAAAATTGTGAAGCCACAACATGCACACACACATTAGATGGATTTATCTTTAAAATAATAGAATTATCCTTCCCACTTATTTGTCACATCAAGATTGATCAACAACAACAAGCTCCAATCTAATTAATCACAAATCTGCATACAATAAATGCAGTTGGCTCTTTGAAAGAAATGAACAAGAAAACACAAATTTATTAATTTCACATAGAAAAAAAATGAAATCACACCTTGAATGAAGCACCAATTGTATATATTTTATTTCACAAAGGATCCAATCATTTTACATTGTTCTGATGCAATATGTAATGCTTCGATTTACAAAACTTTGAACCACAAAAGTAGGGCTCCATCTATGCTAAAAAAAGAAATAAATCTTAGAACTAAAGCTTATTGATGTAAAACTGCTAAACTAACTACTAACAAGCTTTCATGGACCCTTGATCTGTTTACATTCAGTTTTCCCCATAAATAAGGCTCAAACTTTCGCAAAGGAAAATAAATCTGAATTTGAGTTCCAATCTTTTCTAACTAGATTCTTCATTTTAATATTGGTTTTCTTCTTTGAAGTCTTCATCCTAAATTCTCTTTGCATGGGTAATTGATAGACCTCTTCTAGTTGACAGAAAATGAACCCCAGTCCCTAGGTATTTTGATCAGAAACTTCCTTTCATACAAATCTTCTTCACATCAGGATGGACCAAAAATTTGGACCCCGACTCTTCTTGGGCTCTCCGAAATCTTGGACTTTTAGAGGACAAAAGGCCAAAATTCTGAGCATAAAAATATTGGTAAGTGTCAAAACTCCTTTCTGCAAAATATGAATAAGTCCCCAAAATGAATAGTATATCTAGGAGCATATCCAAATGAGCATCCTGAGGCCTCTATATTATTTCTTGTACCTCATCATAATCTACCTCTTTCACATTGCTAAGGCGCTGCTCTTTCTTTTCCCTGAAGGTAGTCAACTTGAAAGAAAAGAATTTGATTTCTTATTCATGCTCATAGATTATTTTCATATCCTCCTTGAATCTAAAGAGTTTATGGAGATCCTCCTTTGTGTTGGCCCCTGCTAAAATCCCCTTGAACTATAGTACAATCCTCTTTACCAGAGACAAGACTTGTTTCTCCCTATCCTCATATTACTCAAAAATCTATACCTATAAAGAAATATTATGTTTTCTCCACCCATATCATAACTCCCTCAATTCTTTAGCAGAATTTAGTCATGCACTTTTCATATACCTTTATTTTCTTTGTTATGCTCTTAGTCCATAGTCCAAATTTATCCAATTTTGCACCCTCTTATAGTTTAACCAAAATTTGCAAGCATTGCTTCATTATTATCTTAAAGTCCTTGAACACTTTCTTTCATCTATTTAATTGGAAATCTAATCCTTTCTCATCTTCCATAATATGCACCAACTTGGTTGCATCCTTTAGAAAGCTCCTGAAAAGTTTCAAAATGTCCCTAATGATTGCTTCTCTTAATTTCTCAAAATCTACCTTCCCGTCTGTATACGCTTGAACAAAAGAATGTGTTACTCCTACAAAAAATTATAGGGTGGAGTTCTTCTCCAAGACAACCTATAATGAGGCTTCTAGGCAAATTGAGTCTATGTGACCCACTATTTTGAGAATGAAGCTCTTCAGTGCTTCATTTTTCTCAGTCAATGATTTTATCATTTCCTCATCTTTGTCCATGAAAACTAAATCATTTTTCAGCCGTAATGCTAGCAATGTTTTTATTCCTTCTCTCATAGGTTCCCCTAAATCAGCCTCATCAAAAGTATAATCCTCAGGATTTATCTCCATCTAGATGCCACTGGTTGTAGGTATTACCACTTGTACCTTCCACTGAAGCATATTTTCTTGAGTGACACAGAAAATGGTCCTTGCGGGTACAATAGGTTCTTCTTGGTGAAAGGCTTGGCCTAAAAATGACATATTTATGTCCTCTTCTTCATTTTAAAACATCTCTCTTGGTTGTACCTCTTTAGTAAACTATCTAGGTTTAGTGAAGGTTGATGAGCCTCTCAAAAGGCCATTTTTTCCATGTGTTTACTTTCTTTTTTCATCATTTTTTTTTCAAAGTAGAAGACTTTAAACTTATGGTTTTTATATATTTTATATGTAAGGACATAAGTAGGTAAAATGGATGGTAAAAACATAATGTATTTTTCTTGAAACTGATGGATAGAAGTTGCAGTCCATATAAGTGATTACATGTTGAATAGATAGTCCTTTTCCCTATGCTATGTTTATGGGTAGTCCCCTTTCTGTAGCCGAATGTTGTGCAAGAATATTGAATGAAATCTCACACTTCTTTCTTAGTATTAAATGCTAAAATATATTTATGCGTTGGAAGTTATGTACATACTAACCATTTTGTAGGAGTCAAGTTATGGCACATTCAAGAATTCTAGCATGGTGTTGAAAGGGTCAACGACGGCCGTTACCTTCAAAAGTGCCAGCATAAAGCAAGGAATTAAGTAAAGTGGCTAAAGATGGGTGTGTAACAGAACTCTCACGGAGTAACAAGTCAGTTCAGTTCCTGAGAAGACACTGCGCGCAGATCTAGAACCACTGCATGCTACATTCTAGGAAGAACTTGAAGACCTACTATTGTTGTTTGAGATTTTTGTTATGGGCACGATGTATCCATTAGTGATCCTCATTAATGGAGTCATCCTAGATTTAGGTTGTAGTGTAGTTTCTCCTTAAATAAGTGGAATTCTGTAGTTCCACAAGGAGAAGCAGAGAGTTAATTGATACAATTTCTGGAATAGAATTTGACATTGTAGCACTGTTTATTTTCCAAGTATATTTCCTCCATGAATGAATAGTGTACAAAATTTGAGTTTCAGTCTCTTATCTTAATTGCATTTCTATTCACTCATCCAAGGGGGCCCACTTGGTGAGTGAATAGTTTTATTAGATCAGAAGTTATTTCTTTTCTCATTAAGAATTAAATAGAACTTTGTTGTTCCTGCAGCCACTAGTAATAGAACTGGTGCACTATTCCTACAGCATAGGCAAGCAGAGTAACCCCTACTCGTGATTACAATTTTATTAGCATAATTGCATTCAATCGAGATAGTATAGATTCTTGAAGCGTGATGTACTTTGATTCCATAGGTTTTGCCATGAGAATCAAGGAAGTTTGAAGCATATACTTTGCAAACACCATTCCAAGTTTATGTACCTGGTCGATAATTAAATGAGACTAAATAATCTACTTAGCAGCCATTTAGGGTGTCCAATCCTGAAATAGTAGTCCAATGCTATGTGTTTCTGAGATGATTGTTTGGCCAAGCATTTTTGGCACTGTTGCTGGGGATAATGTGAGTTCAAGCCACTTTGGTGTTCATGATTCCAGTTTTTATAATCTAGGATTTAATTTTAAGCAAGCATTTTACGCATAGAAGAAGAGATCCTCGCGAAAGATTCCTTCCTTGTCAATACCAGGTAGAACCATTTGATCTTTTTAACCCCAAGCCTGAAGAACCCCAAGTAGATAGTGAAGAAGAAGACTTGTTTGAAAATCCATTTGTAGACGCCCAAGGAGAAATTTCATCACCCTCATCCTCTGAAGAATCACTACATCTAGAAGTCCTTTTTGATGAGCCTGAGTATCACGAAAACCCATTAGCTCTTATTGCATACCAGCCACCACCATAGAAGCAACCAGGCCCTCCTCAAAGGATGGCTCAACCTACCTTTCCCTTCCTGATTCCTCCACAATAGGGTAACCAAAACCTAAAGAACATTCCAGCCACTGCACCACCAAAATTTTAAGGACTTATCTCTGAAGATCCCAAGACCTTCCTCTTCAAGTTTGATATCCTCTGCAAGAGCTACGACTACATAATTGATGCCCATAAGCTGAAGTTATTTCCGTAAACTCTCAAAGAGGCTGCTCTAAGGTGGTTTATGAGCCTCAAAGCTAATGTCGTACCAAATTGGAATGCCATGAGCAACATGTTTCTTTCAAAATACAAAGAATACTGTAGAGGATGGGATTTAAAAGGAGATGACATCTTTAAGATGTCACAGAAATAGGATGAAACCTTGGAAGACTATGTTTCCAGCTTTATGTATAACTTGCAACACGATGCTCAACACTAGTTGAATGAGGAATCATAGAAGCATCTATTCCTCAAAGGTATCAATGAAGGAAGCATAGAAGCCTTGGACCTTATGGCTAGCGGTGACATCACCCAGAAAAACTAGGCGGATATTAAGACCATATGTATGAATTACTCAAGGGCTACAGTAAAAAAAGGAAGAGGATTAAGGGACTTGCCTCAAAAGACAAATGGCTCTAGAGTGTCTAAGATATAACTGTCCAACCTCCTGTCTAACTTCAAGCAGGACATTATCAATGACATGGCCACTCAGCTGGATACCATGCAAGCCCAAAGGAACAAAGTGGACGCAGATGCTATGCTGGCTGAATTCTGCTCCCACTATAGGGAGAAGAAAAGAAACTATAAATGCAAAATTGTTGCATCCGTGGACACTACTTCAATGCCCACCGAGTTCAAGGCAATAGATGAGGATAATGGAGAGGTCTTTTACGTGGCTCAAAGGTGACCATGGGCCTAGAGACAAGGTATGCCTCAAGACCCCTTAAATCATTTTGGTTATAATAATAATAATAATCACAGTAATCAGTGGCAAAATCAAAGCCCCCACAATTCTGTCCCTCAAGGACAGAATTGGAATAATCGTTGGCCCAACCAACAGCCATAGAATAACCAAAATTTTCAGTAGCCACAGTATAACTAGAACTTTCAACCTCAATTTAACCCAAACAAGCAGCAGTTTAACCCATATCAACAGTAGTATAATTCATACCAGCAACCGCAACAGAATAACCAATGGCAACCACATGGTAACTGGAAATAGCAACCTCAGTGGGGACCCAATCAGCCTAATCAGCACTAAGCTATTATGCCTCCACCTCAAAAACAAGATATTATGCATCCTCCTCTTGTAGCCAATAACAGTCCTCAAAAACCACAACTGCCTCCTTAGCCAAATCCAAATCCAAATAACAAGTAACAAGCCTATTCACTGCAAGTGAATGATATCCACCTAAGATCAGGGACCACATTGCCTACACCAAGAGCACCCATAATAACTGATGTTTCTGATACTGAGGAAGCTTCTAACAATCAAAATACTATTGCACCACCTATTCTTGTTGAGAAAATCCCACCTTTTCCACGGAGATTGGCCCAACCTTCAGTATCCCCTAAAGAGAATACTATTGCAAATGACCTAATTGAACAACTGAAGCAAAAGACTATGCAAATACCCTTATTAGATGCCCTCAAGGAAATTCCAATCTATAATAAAGAAATCAAAGAAGTTTGTATCAAGCACCCTGGTAGGAAAAAGAAAGATCCTGATACTGTCCATGTTCTTGGACAACTTTCTGATCTCATGCTTAGTAAAACCTTGATGCCTAAATACTCTGATCCAGGGAGTCCAGTGGTTACCATTCACATTAATGGTATACAAATACATAATGTCTTGGTTGATATAGGAGCCTCTATTAATGTTATGACTATGTATGTGTTGTTAAGGCTTAGTATCATTGGGTTGAGGGAAACACCCACTATTCTCCAGTTAGCTGATAAGTCAACTGTCAAACAAGATGGTATGGTAGAGGATATTGTTGTCACACTAGATTCCTTAGAATACCCCTCAGATTTCATCATCCTATCTCCAAAATCCACACTAGGAGGGTATCTATTAATCCTAGGAAGGCCTTGGTTAGCCACAGTAGATGCTTGCATTGCATGCTGCTCAGGAAAAATGACCATATTTGATGGTATTAATACTAAGAAATTAACCATGTATTCTCCAACCAAACCTCAAGCTGAACTTGACCAAGTTGTCTGGTCGAATCTAGGAGATGCCCCCCTTGAAGCCAATTCAGTGTAGCATCTTATGGTTATTGGTAGAAATTCATTCATGGTCTCACAAGAGGAGGATGACATAATTGTAACAATCCTTACAAATCAGTATGGCTTTGAATAACCCTCATTTCATGACCCTAAATGTTCTCTACAAACCATATTTCCCCAGAAGTCTTCATCCAAGTTTCCTGCAACACCTGATTATCTCCATACTTTGTTACCCCATGAAATAAAGTCACCTTCTTTTGCATAAGTTCTTATGTTGGATAAAGTTAAAAGAGTGTAGATTGCCTTAGGTAGGGAATTGAATGTCAATAAGGATCTCACTGAATCTCAAATGTCTAGCCTTGAGCATCTTTTGTAAAAGAATCAACAAGCTTTTTCATGGGACTATACTGACATGAAGGGGATTAACCAAAAATTATGTACTCATAAGATTTATATTAGTCTAGATTCAAGAGCTATTAGGCAACCTCAAAGAAGAATAAGCCCTGCATTAAGAGATGTAGTAAAGGTTGAATTGCAAAAACTTCTCCAAGTTGGCTTCATAAATCCCATTTCTGACAGTCAGTGGGTCTCCCCTCTTGTAATCATCCCCAAGAAAGGTGGAAAATGACAAGTTTGTGTGGACTATAGGGAGCTTAATAAAGCAACCAAGAAGGATCACTTTCCATTGCCCTTTATTGACCAAGTACTTGACAACCTTGCTGGCAAAAATTATTTTTCATTCTTGGATGGTTTCAGTGGCTACAACCAGATCCAGATATCACGAGAAGACCAGGATAAGACAACATTCACCTATCCATGGGGAACATTTTCTTATTCTGTCTTACCATTTGGGTTATGTAATGCACCTGCTACTTTCCAGAGCGTAGTGATAAGCATTTTTTTTGATATTGCTGCTGACTGTGTTGAAATATACATTGATGATTTTACTGCATATGGAACTACATTCGAAGAGGCTCATGCTAATTTGGAAAAAGTTCTTCAAAGATGTCAGGACTACAATCTCTCAGTTAATAGTGAGAAGTGTTACATGAAGATGGAGGAGGGAGTTGTCTTAGGGCACTACCTCTCATCCTTTGGTATCCAAGTTGATCCTACAAAGATTGCAGTAATTGTAACACTCCCAAACCCAGTAAAGCAGATGGATGTCCAGATTTTTTGTGGTCATGTCGGTTACTGCAGGAGATTTATCAAGAACTTTAGTCAACTTTCCGCTCCATTATATAATCTATTGAAGAAAGAAGTAGAATTTGAATGGACAACAGAATGTGAGTCATCATTCCAGCAGTTGAAGGATGTGTTGACAAAGACCCCTATTCTTAGAGGACCAGACTGGAATTTGCCCTTTCATATCCACACAGATGCATCTGACTATGCAATTGGGGTAGTGTTGGGTCAAAAAGAAGGAATAGTTGAGAATGCCATTTATTACATTAGCAAAAATTTGCAAGGTGCAGAACTAAATTATACTGTTACTGAGAAGGAACTCCTTGCTGTAATCTATGCATTAAATAAATTTAGACATTACATAACTGGTTATGAAGTATTTGTTTATACTGATCACTCAATGATCAAATACTTGATGAATAAACTAGCCATTTCTGGTAGATTAGCCAGTTGGTTACTCCTCCTACAAGAGTTTGATATAACTATCATTGACAAACCAGGAAAAGAAAATGTAGTTGCTGATTTTCTCTCTAGATTACAAGTTCCTGATGATCCTATAGCAATTGATGATAGCTTCCCAGATGAGCACCTATTCTCTCTTGCAACATACAATCCATGGTATGCTAACATCACAAATTACCTTGCTACAGGATGGGCACCACCTCATTTCTCACCCCGTGAATGAAGGCTTGTAGCTAAGAAAATTTTTAACTTTTCATGGATATCTGGATTTATGTTCTACACAGGTCCTAATCAAGTCACCCATAGATGTGTCTACAAAGATGAGACCTATGACATCCTTCGGGCATGTCATGATGAGTTGTGTGGTGGCCATTTTGCTGGAAAATGAACAGCATACAAGGTATTGACAACCAGTTATTATTGGCCTACATTACACAAAGATGCAGCTAAGCATACCTAGCACTGTGATTGATGCCAAAGGATGGGATGTCCCACAAAGACTAATGAAATGCCCCTGCAGCCTCAGGTGGTGGTAACACCATTTGACAAGTGGGGCATCGACTTTGTCATCCCCATTGAGCCATCTTCACATTATAAGTCTTATATCTTAGTATGCACTGATTACGCCACAAAATGGGTTGAAGTGAAAGCAATGAGGCATGCAAGGGACCATAAAGTAGAAGAGTTTCTGTATGAATTTATTTTCACTAGGTTTGGAGTGCCTCAAGAAATAGTAACAGATCAAGGGGCACAGTTCACCTCTAACCTTATTATTGAATTGATGAAAGAGTACACGGTGAGGCATGGTAAATCTTCACCATACCATCCTCAGGCCAATGGACAGGCTAAGATCATGAACCGAGAGATAGAGGCCATTCTGAAAAAAAATACTTTCCATTCACAAAAAATATTGGGCTACTCGACTTCCTGAAGCCATCTAGGCTTATCGCACAACTTGGAAAACCACTATTGGATTCACTCCTTTTGAGTTGGTCTACGGGAAATCTGCATCCATGCCTGTCGAGTTTCACCATAAGACTCTTCGGACAGAATTGGACTTGGATATTAACCTACACAAAGCACAAGAGGATAGGCTCCTACAGCTCAATAGATTGGATGAATACAGGAAATCCACACTTCATAACACAACTGATTCAAAAATAGTGAAAGAAGTGGCACGACAGATTCATAAAAGATAAAAAAATTTCCATTGGTGATTGGGCATTGCTCTATGATTCAAGATATCAACATACTCCTGGAAAATTTCAAACCCATTGGTTAGGGCCCTATGAAATAGTTTCAGTATTTGATAATCGTGTCATTCAACTCTCTACAATTGATCCTATCAGATTCAAACTCCTTGTCAACAGGCATCGCTTAAAGATATATCACAAGCCTGTGAGTCGTCAGGACTTCCTACAATAGTTCTAGCAGAACTCAGACAATGTCCTTCCTGCAGCAGACGCATCTGGGTCTTCCACCCAAATTTATACCAAGCTGTGATTTTATTCCAGCTTCCCTAATAAACACTTCACTTCCATGATTTTCTTTCTTCATAATAAAAATCTGCATCACCTTTCTCTCTTTCATGTGTCCCCACCGCAGCATTACACTCTTCCTGCAGCACATTAGGTTAGTAACACATACTTTTGCACATAAATTATTTTATTCATTTATTATTTTGAAATGAGTGTACTTTTCTTTTTCTATTCTTGCACGCACCGGCCTGGTGGGACCCATGCCTTATACTTAGTTGGCGGGAGGGTTTATTTATTTAATTCATGCTTGTTTCAATACTTCCAAATTGATTTTAGCAAGTGAAAAGGAAAAAACTTTATTTCTTTCTTGTCTTTTCATGGTGACCGCCATCATGTGGGAGCTTATCTGTCACTCATTGGTTAAGTCATCATGATTTAATAGTTGATTTGAAAGCAAATTAAAGTAAGGATCACTTAATAACGGCAATTTTGTGATGTGTTCAGGTGGCAAACCTTAACATGCGCAAATGCATTTATGAAAATCATTCGAAGTAATGCTTGCTTGCTTAGAATTAAAAGCTATCATGTACTTGAGTTTTTCTCAGAAAGAAAAACAAAAACATCTTGCGTCCATAGGAAGGCCAAGCATTTTTTAATTTTCTGTAGAAACTGAGCATATCCAGCAGAGCTATTTTCTTTGTCATTTGCAATGGCCGAAGACCTTCAGAGGCACGAGCCAACAGATACTCAAGTGTTACTTGGGGACTTGGCTACCTGTGAGCTGTTTCAAAAATGGGGATGGTTGGACTACTGCTTAAGCCTTAATGGCTTCGATGATGAAACTGCTTTTCAATTTCTGAATACTTTGAACAATGGGTTTGCAGTAGTGAAAGGTCTAAGGGTTGAATTTTTAGAAGATATTGTGACAAAGGTTACAAAGTTGCCACAGGAAGGGGAAAAGTGGACAAAGGACATTGACTTGCGCTCAGCTAGGGTACAATTTACCCTTCATAGTGACCCATAGTTGGAGATTAATAAGAAGCAGGGCATTACAAGAATGTCATTACCAATGGATTTTTTGCAGCTAGCCACATTTATAATATCTTACTTCATCTATGAGGGATGTTACAAGTACCTGCATGGACTTCACTTCAAGATTTTGAGTGCCCTCCACCATGAAAATAGGCCAGTAGACTTACCTAACTTTCTTTTTAATATTTTGAAAAAGCAGGCATCTCTTGTTCAGTCAAGAAAAGCAAAATCTATTTCCCATCACTGTTTAATTAAGTTAGTAGTAGAAAGGGAGTTAATTAAATAGTCAATTGGGACTTGGGAGGAATTCTTGGCTATGGAAGATTTAGCACCTAGGGTGGTTGGTCCGAGAGGCCAGGGTGTAGGTAGTAGGGTTAATATGGCAATGGGGGTTCGTAAAGTAATCCATAAAATAGAACCCATTCCTGAAGCATCCTCTTCTAGACCTACCCTATCTAGGAAAAGAGCCTGCAATGATAACACTCATGTTTCTGATAATAAGGAAAGAAAAACTAGAGAAGCTGCTCCCGCTCCTGAAACTTCACCGTCTGAAGAAACTAGGTCTACTATTGTAAAAGGAAAAGATAAAACCATAGATACAGAGGAAATGACTCCAGAACAATAGCTAGCTGATAATGAAAATATGGATCAGATGCCTGAGGAACCCTTGCCTTCTTCTAAGGAGGAAACACTAGAAGAACCTCCTGTAGCCATTACAGGGGAGGTGTCCTCCACCAAAAATAAATGCAAGGAACCTATGAGCTCTTTTCAAACCCCTGTGAGCAAGAGTCCTAGACTTTTTGCTAGTGCTAGTAAAGCAAGCAAAACCCCTGATTCAATTATAAATGTTGAATCCTCTGAGTCTGCAAAAAATTCCTCTTTGGAGGCAATGGCTTCAAACAGAGTAGATGGTGATACCCTAGCCCACGTTGTGGATGAGGAAGTTCAAGCTGATCTGCAAGTTGAATTCATCCTTGTGGAAAGTGATAAGGATTCTATAGAAACAGAGGGATTTTGCAATAATTCTGGTCAAGATTCTGATGACAGTTTAGAGAATCTTCCTGCTGATGAATTTCCTGTAGTGAATGAGGACATTATAGAAGAAGTGTTTGAGTAGTTGAGCAAGGACAGATTAGATACATTAGCCAAGGAAGTTGAATCATCCCAAGTGGATGATTCGATAAAAACCCTTGTCACTTGTGACAAGGGGAAAGGAGCTACTTTCACTAATGTGAAGAAAGTAAAGATCCCTCAAGCTGCATCTGAGTGGATTAATGTCATTCAGAAAGGACCCATGCCACCCTCAAATTTATCTACACCGTTAGCAGCAGGATTAATTTTGTACCGAAATATCACCTTGGAAAAGTCACAATGGGAACTGGAGACAGAGAAATTAAAAAGGATAATTGAGGATCAGGCTTGTCAGCTTGAGTAGAAAACAAATCGGATTGTAGCATTGGAGAGGAGAATTGAGAAAATCACTGAGTTGATTCCTGCAGCAATGGCATGTAGGTCACCTTCTCCAGTTTATGCATTGTTCCTTAAGGAACAATTTGTTAACTTTCAGTTGACAAGGATTGTTGAGGGATTAAATCCTTCCACTGCTATACCTCACGAATTCTATGATGCCCTTACAATTTCAACCTCCAATCTTCCTGCAGCCATTGCTGGCAGTAAATGAGAATGCAGAAGAACATGATATGGTTAAGGAAAGACAGAGGTGGGACAGACTTCGGAAAAGTCATGGATACTTCAATCATGTTGTTGTTGAACCAGGGGAGAAGACCGCCAGTGACCTAAGGCTTAGAGCCAGGATCCAGAATTTCATGATTGTTGGGAACCAGCAATAGTGCAGTTGGGGGGAATGATGAGCCTCTCAAAAGGCCATCTTTTCCATGTGTTTACTTTCCTTTTTTAGCATTTTTTTTTCAAAGAAAAAGACTTTAAACTTATGGTTTTTATATATTTTATATGTAAGGACATAAGTAGGTAAAATGGATGGTAAACATAATGTATTTTGCTTGAAACTGATGGATAGAAGTTGTAGGATATAAGTGATTGCATGTTGAATAGATAGTCCTTTTCCCTATGCTATGTTCATGCATAGTCCCCTTCCTATAGCCGAATGCTGTGCAAGAATATTGAATGAAATCTCACACTTCTTTCTTAGTATTAAATGATAAAATATATTTATGCGTCGAAATTTATGTATACTAACCATTTTGTAGGAGTCAAGTTATGGCACATTCAAGAATTATAGCATGGTGTTGAAAGGGTCAACGACAGCCATTACCTTCAGAAGCACTAGAATAAAGCAAGGAATTAAGTAAAGCGGTTAAATATGGGTGTGTCGCAGAACTCTCGCAGAGGAATAAGTTAGTTCAGTTCTTGAGAAGACACCGCGCGCAGATCTAGAACCACTGCATGCTACATTCTAGGAAGAACTTGAAGACCTACTATTGTTGTTCAAGATTTCTGTTATGGGCACAATGTATCCATCAGTGATCCTCATTAATGGAGTGATCCTAGATTTAGGTTGTAATGTAGTTCCTCCTTAAATAAGTGGAATTATGTAGTTCCACAAGGAGAAGAAGAGAGTTAATTGATACAATTTTTGGAATAGAATTTGACATTGTAGCACTGTTTATTTTCCAAGTATATTTCCTCCATGAATGAATAGAGTGCAGCATTTGAGTTTCAGTCTCTTATCGTAATTTCATTTCTAGTCACTCATCCAAGGGGGCCAACTTGGTGAGTGAATCATTTTATTAGATTAGAAGTTATTTCTTTGTTCATTAAGAAGTAAATAGAACTTTGTTGTTCCTGCAGCCACTAGTAACAGAACTCGTGCATTGTTCCTACAGAATAGGTGAGAAAAGTAACCCCTACTCATGATTACTATTTTCTTAGCATAATTGCATTCAATCAAGATAGTATAGAATCCTGAAGCGTAATGTATTTCAATTCCATAGGTTTAGCCATGATAATCAAGGAAGTTTGAAGCATATACTTTGCAAACACCATTCCAAGTTTATGTCCCTGGTCGATAACTAAATGAGACTAAATAATCTACTTAGCAGCCATTTAGGGTGTCCAATCCTAAAATAGCAGTCCAATGTTATGTGTTTCTAAGACGATTGTTTGGCCAAGCAAAGGTCATGATTGGTTGATATGGAGCAATGCTCAAGTGTTAGGTTGTACATTTTGTACCCTAGACTTCTATCTCCTCTTCGGCTTCTCTTGCCTTCTCCAATGCTTCTCAAACCTCTAAATTCTCTTCTTCCTGTAACTCATTTTCCATGATTCTATGCCTCTCTCCCCTAGTGGTATCTAGCTCATGATATTTTTTTTGAAGTGGAGGAGTACTTTATTCCCTTCTAGGTCATGTCTTATCTTGGGATTTCTCCACATCTCCTGAAGGACTTGTCATTATTTCATCCCGAAGACCTGTTATTGGCTTTTTATTTTTCTGGAAAGATGGTGTTGTCCCTGTGAACAAAAGTATTTGGCAAGTTGAGACCAAAGAGGATATGGGAACAAAAGGTGGAGGCGTAGGAGCCTAAGTTGGAAATGAAGATGGAGGAGTGGGAGTAGGTGATTAAAATGAAGGTGGAGGGGTGGGAGTAGGAGTTGGAAATGAAGGCAGAGGAGTGAGAGCCTGACCATGTTCTACATTCGAACCTCTCTCACTCTCCATATCTCTAAGTGTTTCCCCAAGGAGATCTCTTTGAGCTTTCCATGATGGTTGGACATTTTGAAACCCTATAATTTCTTGTACTTCTACTTCTTTTTTTTTGTTTGAGACTCTATTATGGATTAGAGTGTATCAATGTACTTTTCCTTGCTTGAATCTACTTTTGGGAGAGGTGTGTTTACTATGGGGATACTGAATTGGGTTGGAGGGGGAGTGAGAGTAACATATGGGGTCAATGGTACCTACCTCTCAACATTAACTTCCATAGTATGATCAAATGAGTCCACTCTTTGATCCTCGAACCCTCTGAGATTTTGAAAGTCATATATGAAGAATTTGTTAGGGCTAAGGGAATCCTGAGGATTTCCTTATTCTTCATATGCCCCTATCTCTGCAATATGAGTCAAGAAATCATTTTATATCTCCTTCTCCTTTAGGGTAACTATCCTTGATTGTGCAATCTTTACTAAAGGCACATCCTCTTGTTCCCCTTCTTCATCTTCCTCTTCTTCTTGCAAAGTTTCTTACCATGGAGAAGCAGATGATCTCTTCCTTTTATATACTTTTTTTCCTTTCTCTTGAGGTACCCTTGGGTTCTTTGGCCTCTAGGCTAGGAAATTTACTAGTAGTAGGAAGCTATCCTTGAGTCTCTTGTGTTTTATCTAAGGGTAGGAATATACTCCCAATGTTCCTTGTCCTTCATGACTTATGTTTTGGATTGGGGCCATATACAACTAGGCGCTCATGCCCATACATTGTTTCTAATTTTTTCGGCATTAACTTTTTGAACTAAGGCACTGCTATCATTCCTCCTCGTTGCTTATACACTTTGGTTGGTAGGTTCAACTGTGGTTTCATCGGCATGGGGTCAATTTTGAATGGCCTTTTGATCCAATATTTGGTAGCCTTAACTACCTGCCTAGCCTTGAACTCAATGTTATCATTTTCATCCTTGTCTACTTCAAAATTTAAGATAGGACTTGTGTATACATTATCTTTATTATATACTGGGTCAAGTACATCTTCTATCTCCTTTTCCCATATGTTAGGAAGAATGTTGATCTCTCAGGAAACTTGTGCTAAATCAAGGGACATTCTACAATAATCCTGAATCTATGGCCTCTAGGGTAGGAAATTAATTAGTAGTAGGAATCTATCCTTAAGTCTCTTGTGTTTTATCTAAGGGTGGGGATATGCTCTTAGTCCTCCTTTTCCTCAATGGCTTATTTTTTGGACTGAGGCCATATACAACTGGGCACTCATGCCCATACAATGTTTCTTATTTTTGTTGTGCTAAATTTTTGAATTGAGGCACTGTTATCCTTCCTCCTCACTGCTTATCCACTTTGGTTGGTAGGTTCAATTGTAGTTTCATCTCCATGGGGTCCATTTTGAATGGCCTTTTCATCAAATATTTGGTAGTCTTAACTACCTACCTAGCCTTGAACTCAATATTATCATTTTCATCCTTCTCTACTTGTGTATTTAGGATAAGCCTTGTGTATACCTTATCTTTATTATATAATGGTTCAAGTACATCTTATGTCTCATTTTTCCATATCTTGGGAACAATGTTGATCTCTAGGGAAACTTGTGCTAAATCAAGGGACATTCTGCAATAATCCTGAATACTGACTTCATAATCATCCATGCAGTTTATCTAGTGGTCCTCTAGGTGAGGCTTGTGAATGTAATGCTTGCCCATGATGTGGTTGTAGGTACCAATAGGGTCAAACCTTGTCCTGATGAGCTCAAGGGACTGCAACGGGCATTCATCCCATTCAAATTCAAGGGACTTGCACATCTTCATTTCTTGTAGGGTATTAGGGCCAATGGATAGAGGGAAATCCTAGTAGTGCTTCCACTGGTGCTTGATATGCTTATAAGCATCAGCAAGCTGTCTAACCATCTCCAGGATAATTATCTGATCAGAAGGGTATCTCGATAGCTTCTTTGGGGCAAGGGTGCACCCAAACACTATGATATATGTGAAGGTTTTGAATTGGATGTAAAAGGTTCCCATAGCCCTTACCTTTGCAACTACCTCCTCTAATAGTATCCTTCAATTGGGTGGATATTTACAAAAATGAAAGTATCATTATTGATCCTATAATCAGGGCAATTTTCATTCACCTTTTCTTTTCATACCATTTGAGGTTACATTGTGAATGGCCATGCATTCGGTTAACCGAAGGCTCCCCTTTTCTCCAACCCGGGGTATTTTTCCCTAGCTGCTAACAAGTAAACCATATATGATGTCATGTAGAATTGGGCGTTGTGCTTCACTCCAATCAAATGTTCATCTAGGTTGTTACTTAGGATAGTGGCCCAATCAAACCTTACTCTCCTCCCTTTTATCTTCTCAATCAACAAAATCATCACATTGTCAAGCTGGATGGATTGGGGCAGTTCGAACAACCTATTGAGCATTGTGACTGCTTCCTAGATATCATCTTTTAGGTATCCTCTCCTTATGTCTTTCTTTTCTATTTTTTTCTTCGGGAGGGATTAAATTAGTTATTCTTGGTTGATGATCTCATATTCTTCCATCGTGTGGTTTTTGAACCATTCAAAGCCTTTGGTGACTGAAAATTTAGAATATCTATCAATGCCCAAGTTGGAGGGTAGAAGACATCCTCAATGTTGTCTGGCCGGATGTCCACAATATCTTTGGCTTTATTCTTCACCACCCTCTCTTTTGGGATGTAGTGTTGTTCAAGGTTCATGATAAAGTTTAAGGATAAGACCAAAACTAGGTGGGCTATAACATTAACTAGACTCGATAGTACAAGAGTGGTGCAGTCAAACAACCTCCCATTGGGATTGCCACATCCTATAAGGAACTCATTGCATTCGATATTTCCAATGTCGGTGTCGGTGTCCTCGCTATGTGGTTCCCAATCTTTGAAGTGATGTGGTAACCTTTGAACAGGTACTTCATTGGTGATCCAACAATCTTTTTCAACATTGTTGTAAGGGAACATGTACCTATCACTAACCTTTATTGATTTAACTACTCAAAAGCAAGCAAAAAACCACACAAAATATTCAAAGAGTCAAGCCCTAGTATTGATAAAAAAAAATATGAAACAAATTTTTTCCATCTTTGGCCTTTCTAACACTTAGAGACTAAAGATAACACCTTCCTTTGAAAGGTCGAAAGTGCAAAATCTGAGGAAAGATGCAAACTTGGTTTTGGCATTTCAGGGTGCAAAGAATGGAATGAAATTTTTTAGAGGCCGAAAGTGTGAAAGGGTAAAAGAGTCGAGGATGGTTGGTTCAGTGATGAACTTCAAGGTTTTGGAGTGCAAAGGTGGTGCATGAGTTTTGGAGCCCAAATATGAGAAAGTTAGGGAGGGTCTTCGGTGTGTGAACATCTGAGAAAGCTGCATTTTACACTTTACATTCTCTGGTATGCTGATTTTTTGATGACCTTTTCATCATTTCAGAGGCTAAATACTTGGGGCTACAAAAATTTGAGAGGAAATAAAAATAAAATAAACCCTAGAACCAACACTACAAAAATAGGGGAAACATGTTGACAACCTTAAAATGACCAAACTAAAAATGACAAAGCCCTAAAAACCCAAAGAACAAAACCCTAAACACAAAACACAACAAGAACAAAGTAAAATGGAAAGAGGGTAAGGCCCTACCTGAAGAAAATGAAAGAAAGGAAGGAGGAGGAAAAACATGACCACCTTGAAGACATTGAGGGTGACCACCTTGAAGACATTGAGAGCGACCACCACAAACCACAACGAAATAGAAAAGCAAATAGTTGTGCACCGAAGAACAAAATGAAGCAGAGCTCGAAGAAAGAAGAAGAATGAGAAATAAACTAACCCCTTGGCCACTTTATAAGTAGCTGGAGAGGATCATGTCAACATTGTGTTTTGAAATTTTAGAGACCAAAATTCTGATGGCCAATGATTTAAGCGTCATCGGTGTCTTTGGAGGCTGAAAGGCCAAAAGACATTCCTCACGGGGTGACTACAAAATTTTGGCCTTATGAAATTATGAAATTTTGGAGATCCTAAGAAGACTGAAAGGCTGAAAGGCCAAAGGACCGAAATAAAACTTGCTAAACAACAGGGCCTTTCTCCAAGCTAGATCGATAACTAGAACAAGAAAGGAGAAACCTAAAAGGGGAATAAAAAAAAACAAAAAACAAAAGAGAAGGGGGAACCCCCGTGGCCAAGTTGCCAAAATGGGGTGTGTGTTGTGGACCTAGATTGAGCCCTAAGTGGAATGACCCCTGGCCATTGATGTGACCATCCTACTTCAAAAGGAAAAATATTATCATATTTAACCTAAAGTGCTTTAGATGTCTATCTACCTCCTATAATTTGTAACTATCTATTCTTGAAAGTGCCTTGGAACTTTGGCCAAAGGGCCAAGATCTATATGGAAAAAAGATTCCATATACTACCGAAATTTCAATTTTCTAATATAAGAAGGGCTTTACAAAGCCATGGCTCTAATACTACATTGGAATAATGAAGATCCATCATGAAGTTGTATAATTTAAAGGATAAACCAAGACACATGCCTTCCACAAGAGAATTTTTGAACAAGAGCTTGGACAATACTCACTGAGATGCTTTGTTAGATACTGAATTGATATAATTTTGATATGTTACAATAAGCAGGTGAACCTTTTTTATATAGCCAAAGTGATGACATATTGACAACTACACTTGCTACAAATATTACATGCATGATATAATATAATAAATACCTATTATAAATAATAAATGATGAGATATCATGTATATTCTAGAGTTCCACCTAGGATAATTAACTTGATCCTAAAAAAATGTTAAATAATAAGCTACAAAAGTAACTTGTTACAACTAACATATGCCAATTAAGGCTTTATGATAAATATGTAAATGATCTTTACATTTACAACAATGAGAAAGTAAACAATACACGTCAAATGATTATGTAGTTAGGATATAATATGATGCTCTTGTATGAATTCTCTTTGATAATCTATAGATGATTCAAATGAATTCGGGTTAGCTTTAATGAACTCATAATAGCTAGTGGGAATCAAAGATTTTAAATTGAAAATTAGAGGTTTGAAATTGCATTGAGATGGTTTTCCCAAGTCATTGCAACACCCACAACTTTGAAACAAAGAGATGAATGGTGAAAATTGTAAAGTAGGTCTAGAACCTTGTGATATACGGAGATGGAATAAAGTTTAGGTGGGCAAGTTAACAAATTCTATGAAAAATATGTCAAATTATTCTTGTGAATACATGAAGAATACTTTTATTCCAATAAGTTAAAATTTAAAATGAGAAATGTTATGAAAAAAAGCATCATTTCAAAGGATGAAAAATTTTCAAATTAATTTAAATTAAAAATATTATTACTTATTGTGAATATTTTTTACTAAAACTTCTAAAATTATTCTTTTCTATCGACTTTATTTTATGTACAGTTTGGTAAGAAACTAATGGTTAATGAATTCCTTTAAAAGGATCATCAACAAATAAAAATAAAATGACATATTTTATTCATGCATTCCAAAGGGCGTTGCCAATGAAGGTGGAGGACAAATCTACCGACCAAATCACCATGGGAATATATGCAGGGTAAATGTCTATACTTTCCTGCTCAAAACAAAAGTCTAATTGCCTCTTTTTATTTCATCGATTGCAAATGATCAACACCATCCAACCCCTCCCAACATCATAGATTTCTTGTATTCGTTTTACCCAACATACTACTTAGGGCAAAATAGTACTGTGGTCAATTCGAAGTTAAAGATGGGCACTTCTCTCGAAGTTGATGACGAGCAAGAGCCTGTAAAATTGAATGGGGAAGAAGTATTAGAGAGAGATAAGTCGACCTCTACAAGAGAAAACCTTCATCTTCTCATATGAGCAGAGGTTAGACTTGTGTGCAACCATTCCAAAATCCATTCGCAAGGACAACCTTTGGCAACCATTCCCAAATCCATTCCCAGGATATGACTAATGGAGAATACAGTAGTGTTGAGCACAGAGCGGTAACAAACAAAAACAGAGAAAGGTTGTCGATTGTAACATTTCATGCTCCAAGCTACGATGTGGAGTTGGGTCAAATGCCTCAATTAAAAGATCAAGATATGAAAGGCTATACAAACATGAAGACTACAATCGCCACAATCTCACCAACAAGTTGGTAGGGAAGAAATCTCTAGATTTTGCAAGATTTCGCATACAAAGAAATGCCAAATCTATTTTGACGAATGTCAATATATATAAATGACAGTTATACAAATATAAAAACGCACCGTAATTAATAGATCTTCTCCATTTCTCAATATCTTGTGTAATCTACTGTGGTTTAAGGAACAGTAAGTCAGGAATATAATTAACTTAAAAGATTCTTGTACAAACCAGATTATATTTACAATTGCCTTTAGTTTAGTTTGTATATTTCTGATGCTACTTCTTAATGAAATAAAGGCTTTACACCATCATCTCATCTTCCATTATTATCTTCTTTTTCGTTAAACAGAGAAAAAAACAAAGCTAATCATATCGGAAGAGACGGTTCAGATGTTTTAGATGACGATACTACGAATATTTTGTTGGCTCTTTTTACACTAGTCATTTATTCTGTCGCTTGAAATATCATATTGGTAGATGCCTGAATGCTTTATTTAAATACACAGCATATTGTTCATATTTTCTTGACCATGTATATTCCGTAGGAACGATAGATTTGTTCATATTTTTTGACCATGCATATTCAAATATGGCTCTTTTCTACGCAACTCAACGGTAGTGGAGATCTATGGTTTAAAATATTTCTGACGTCAGCCCTAAAAGATTTATAAAGCGGATTAATAGATTTGGTTCTCTAAGAGTGGAGCTTTTCCCATCATATAAGACAAAGTATAACCCTTATAATTCTCTCTGAATTGTAGCCCATACTGGAATTCCCTTGAATAATTCTGTCTGAATTGTAGCCCATACAGGAATTCCCTACAATAATTCTTTCTGAACATGTATGCCTATGCGCATAAATCTCTGATTACCCATGAAAATAATAAATATACCCTTGATTCCTTGCATGACTGGCCAGTATGAAAAAATATACAAGCTGTCGTAAATTGACAAGATGGTGTGTCATGTCATCGTGTAATGCCATAAAGGTGGCAGACAATATAAATATTTGTAAGGTAGAAAGATCTAGAAAAATCGAGCACTACTATTCTCTATACAGAGCAAAATAATATGTTTGAAAAAATCCAAATATTGTATTTTCATTGGTTTATATATATATATATGGAGAGTAATCTTTTTCGAGGCGCCTATTTTCATCAATCTTAATTCACACAAAAAACTTTGCAATTTGATGAAAATAGGTGTCTCAAAAGGGATTACTCTTGACATATATATATATACACACACACACACACGTTGAG
>MU213259.1:0-33465 GCA_018584345.1 Thuja plicata | reverse complement strand
CTGGAACTGCTCTTGCTGCCTAAATGGCATTATGTTTTTTTTTTATGAATAGTTTTATGCTTCCGGCTTAGCCGTGTGAACTCTGCGGGGTGATTTCTGTATCCCCCGGCCCCTTTTTTGTGAATATATATCTTTAATATTTTATTAATAGAAAAGGACTATTCATCAAAAAAAAAACAAATATAATGATAAGTTTCTATTATAGATTTTTAAAATAAATTTAAAAAATAATCAACTAGAAAATTCATAATTCGTTATTGAATTATTTACTTATTCAAAAATTTCATGTTAAATTAGTTACTAAAAATCAAACTTTCTAATTTCATAAAAAACCTTTCTATTTCTAATTTCTTAAAAAACCTTTCTATTATAAATCTTTAAAAAAATAAACTTTTTTTTAAATTATATTTTTATCTAAATTTTTGTTTTTTTTAATTTGTAAAACTTAGTTTGTATTATAAATTTAAAAAATCAACTTCCAAACTTAATATGACTTCTTAATTTATTTACCTTTTTTAATTATTTCATCTTAAATTATTATTTTTTAATTGTTACCCAAAATTGCAGCATACAAAAGAGTAAACACAAATAGGAAAAGATTGCATTTTTAGGGGTCCAATTAACACTATCTTTCAGGTATTGTTGATTAACATTTCATTATTGCATTCATTATCAGATTTCATTATTGTACTATAAGTATTGATCACATTTCAAAATTTCAAATTTATAACCGATCATTACATTGTGCATTCAAACTGAATTTTATATACAAGTGTCTTTACATATTTCATATTTCATGTCAATCAAAGAGTACATTTGCATAATAGAAAGCATGATAGAAGTATGGAGTAGGGGTCCCATGCATTGCCTTATTTTATGTTGTTGTCAGCTGGTTGTCTATCAGGTCTTAGGCCTCTAGCCTCCAGGTTCAGGTCTTCATCTTTATTAAGTCTTTAGGGTCATTCACCTGCATCATGAGAGAGAAAATAGGGTTAAATCCAAATGGATCTAAGCAATGCATGCAACACAAATAGCATACAACTACAATCAATTCTTTCAATGTTGCATATCTATATGGTAAATTCAATGTAATAAGGAAATGTGCATCCACACTAAATGATTGATAGTATTAAAGGGAATTGTTTTTAAACATGAAACCTTTTATTATTAATGATTATTCTGATGTATGTTGTTCTTATTTTTCAAGACCAGATATCTGAATGAAAGGGACTTAGTGTTTCTATCTGAGTAATATTTTTAATAACATCAACCTATTAGTTTAACAAACACAAACAAACCAACCAACATTCATGAATGAGTGTCATCTCATATGACACTCACACACAAACATTAATTGGCTCATTTTCTTTGCTGACCTAACAGGTTGATTGGTGATATGTGTGTAATAAGTGAACAAGTAACTAAATACAGATAACAAAAGAAATTTAGTGAGAGTCACGAGCCGATGCTTAACTTCACATAAGGAATTACATACAAGAAAGTTGTGTGAATCACAAGAGGTTACAGCTCATGCAGATACAAAAGAAGAAGATGCAATTCATAAAGGAAGATACAATGATGCTACAGGAGACACGTGTCCAATAAAGGGTCCTGAAAAGAGATATGCAGAAGTGGAGGATAAATTGTTTACTATCATCATGCACGATGAATTTGAAGTGATGTTGTTACAGTAAGTATGCAAATGCAGAAAAGACATATGAATTGGAGTCAATTGGAGTCATATGGAAAATACATGCTTAACAATCAATCATGTTATCTTCAATCTCATATTATGAAGTGTTATTGTTTATATTTACATAACAGTATGGTTTGCAAAAGAATGAAGATGCATAACAGAATTGATAATTTGCATTTGAACTACAAATGAAAAACATTGATATTCATTTATGCATATGTTCATGTGAATGGAGCAAAATAGTGTATTTTCATGTTATCGCCTTGAATCAACTGAAGGGGTCAATGATGTTGTGATATTTTATTTCTTCAGAAAAAGAGGTCAAGTATAGTATCCATATGCCTGATGTGAATATGAAGTGATTTTCTATGCAAGGTATTGAGAAAACAATGCTATTCTGGTGTATTAAAATAATAGTAACATATGAGGCCACTATCTAAAAACATGTTGTTATTTATACAGTGTGTATCCATTAACTAACATGCTACTATTATTCATGTTTGAATAGATTTGAAAATTTAGTGTATGTAGGGGATGGGTCAAGCAGATGCAGAGCAGGGGATATGCATGTTTGAATGAGGTTTGTGTTGTGAATATTTCCCATGGGAGTCACGAGCCCGTGCTAGAACCCCATGGGTGGTATTTTGTATAAAACTGAATAATAGTGTATTTTTACACTAAGAGAAACTACATTCTTAAAATGTTTAAACATGTAATATCTTCAATTTAACAGAGATCTCCATGGCTTCACCAGTGGTACAGAGTGTTTTTTAAAAACATTATGATCATGCTGGAAATCAAACATATATGTTTCTCAGACAATAGAGATGGAGTTAGGCCTCGACAGAAAGAAACATGTTTTTGTTATAACATTATTGTCATACCTTTAAAAGAGAAACATTAAATGGAGTTTAGTTATGTACAGCAGAATGACAAGACAAATGCTCGAGTTCATCTTTCAACCAAACAATAGAATGACAAGTTTGCATAAGTTTCGGGTTTACATCAAGAATATGCAAGGATGGCCATGTGGGTATCTCAGTTTTTTCTACATCAAAGAAACAAAGAGTGACTCAAGGTGGACTTAGGATTACATGCTACAAAATGAGGCTACATGGTGGAGCTTCAAGTGAAATTACCCAAGTTCAACATGCAGAGAAGTAAAATGCTAGAGATGTAAATCTAATAAGAACCCAAAAAATATGGAGTCATTTAAACCCGAGATCCTAAATAATATGCAAAAGATCACAACTTCTCAATAAAAAAATGCATTTATTTTCAAGTAAAGCTACAGAGAAGGAGTAAATGTTACTTATTTGGTGTTGGGTATCAAGAAGGCCGAAGTTAAAGATGTAGAAGAATGCCATGTGTCGCAGGTGGAGACCAGTTCAAAAGATGTAGACCGAGTTCACCAGAACTCAAAGTAAATCAAAACAATCACCATGCATTAAGAGCTCGAGCTCTTCAAGTTTCAAATTTCTGAAAGCCGCAGTTCAGACTCTCACTTTTCTAAGCTTCATTCATGCTACACTATAAGCTTGGGATGAAACTGAAGCTATGGCTGAAATATGCCAAGTTTTAAGACCGATTTCGAAGGATAACTCCACATCTTTCAACCACAACTCAGATTTAGTCCAAGCTTACAGTGGTTTAACTCGAGGATCATTAAACACCAGCCTGAGTTCAATAGTTATATCCAGCACCATATGTTATGGAATAAAAATGTCAAGAGCCCAAGCTCTTCAAGATTATCCCCATGTGTTGCCACACAATGAGAGCCATGGGTGTTCAACTCACAGTCTACAGAGCCCAAGCTCTATCATTCAAGTTTGAGAAAACAAATCTAAAACTCCAGTGATCTTCAAAATAAATCCACAAAGAAAGGCACCATATGTTATAGCATCTAGTGTTTTGACTTCTTTTTCTACACAGAGCCCAAGTTCACTGCAAGAAACCTAAGCTTCATAGCATAAATAAAATGCAAATACAGTGCCATTGATTATGGATTCAAACTCCAAATCCAACCAAGCATGGTAGCGTGAAGGAAAACCCTAAACATTATGCAAATAAGATGTAAAAACATTATGCAGTGTGTTTTACTAAAATTTTGAGTCCAATGAAAAAGAAAGTTAATGCATTGTCAATTTCACAGTGCCTCGACAGTTCCCAAGCAGTGCCACAGTAGTACTTTGAGTGCCATGAAGACAGTAGTATATCCCTTAGTGGGTATGGTCATGTCAGCTATGAGCTGTGATCGATTATGGAGCTGGAGTTAGCTTAGCTAGGCTATGGTGTCGAGTTGTGTTGGATTTAGGGTTTTCCAAACTATGTTATCAACTTAGTGGAGTTAGGGTTCTATGCCATGGTGTCAGGTTTTGTTATGAGTTAGAGTTTATACATTTGGGGTTTATGCATTTTTTATGGGTTTTATATGTATTATGTAATAAAGTTGGTAAAATATGTAAAAATATATAACTCTTTTATGCACCAACTTCAGGGGCCATATTTAGGGCTTGAATTAGGGCACTAATTAAGCCTTAGGGATATTGACTTGCTGCTTTGGAGGGGTTTTTGGAGGGTGAAGTGATTTTTGAAATTGAGCTCTATGGGCTATATAGCTGGGCTTTTACTTCATGTTTCAAGGGGTTGCAGATCTTTGAGATAAGGCTAAAAGTGAGCATATTGTTCCTTGATTCCTTGGAGATCTTGTCTGTAACCTATTTGTCAGATTATTGGAGGATAATAAAGCAGATGATCAATTTTTGCTATATGCTTTTGAGTTTTGATTTCAAATCTTGTTTTCATCTTTCTTCATAAGTGTTTATTCATTTTGGTAGCTGGGAGAAGTGAATGTTTATTATTCCTCCTCTATGTGAACAAAATTCAGACCTCATAAAGAATATGTATGTTTGTTGACAGATTAATCTATTTGTGGTCTATACCCTAGTAGCCAACTCTTTAACCTATATGTTGATCAGAGATTCAAAGTATCAAGCTTTGGTATATGAGTTAGGATTTCTGCATTAGTTTCCAAACAAATTCTGATTTCATTTTGGTGTATCACCTGACTTTCACTTGTAGTTTTCAAAGTTTTATTTTTCCCTTTTCCCACTAAGTTTTCAATCAGGAGGTGATATTCCATATCAAATAGAAACCGGCCTAGAATCTGGAGACTGTCTTAATCAGAGTCCACCCACAGCTCGAAAAGGTTTCCATTGTTAGGATAGAGTACTATCGAGCCCCAATGCTTGAGTTGGGGTGGTATTTCTAAACCTCAACATTAATCATACTTTATAATTTTAAAATAGATTTCTATATTTTAAAAGCTTTCTATTTGGCAATTTTAAAAATATTTTTTAAGATATGAAGAATAAAAGGCTCGAAATGAAATCTCATAGCATTTGTATTACATAAGTCCTCATAAGGTGAAGTAATTAAATTATTTCTATGCTACCATGGCCAAATGGATTTAAATATACTTTTTAATTACTATACATAAGAATATTTTATTTAAAATAAATATTCTATTGAAACTTCAATTTTAATTTTAATTCTAATTCTAGAAAAATCCTTTCATGAAAATGTCTAGAGAGAGAAACATGAAACCCCATATGAAAGGAAACAATATCTTATAAATTCGACATATTAAACATCCCTCGGATAATATAATCACTTAAAAATTCATTTTTAAAATAATTATTCTAAAAAAAAATTGAACGTTTCCTTTATATGTTTTGATTCTATTTCTTTATTGTATATTTGATTTTCTATTTCTTCATTTTCCTTCTATGTGTTCATCCTGTTCTTATAGATTAATAGAGTTATACAAATAAGTTTTAATGTCTTTCTTATTGAATGTAAATACAATAATTAGATTCATTTATTACACATTGACTTCTAAAAGTCATTATTTGGCTGAAATACCATTAATCATTTTTCATTTCTTTAATTAATTACATTTGCGAATGAATGAAAACTACTATAAAAAACTGCTATATATGTGACTTTTGCTGATTATTAAATATGCTAACAATCTCATATGAAAAATTCAAAGAAACTGCCATCTTATAAAGTGTTGTTGTAATTGAACCTGACATGGCTTATATTCTATTTTATCTATAAATCTATTTTACTATTCTATCCTCCAGGATTCATCATCTATAACCATTTCCATGAGCAATTTTCCTCCTGGATACTCATTTTCCAAATGTTGTAAAACATGCGAAGACTTTTTTGGCAAATACAATCAATCTATATATCTAGGGGAAGGTTTTCGTTGGTTCAAATGAGAAAGAAGGTTATCATAGCTCCTGAAAATCGAGATACAATTCAAGAGTCAGTTGAGAATGAACATTTCATAATACCCTTCTTTGATTCATTGACGTGCAAATTGCAAGTTAAAGATGAAATTCATTTAATTATTGAGGATGTGATTTCAAATCCGCACAACAAAATATGATACAAACTTTGTTTATACTTTACCTCACCTCCAACTCAGGGACGAGTTCATCTAAGAAAATATAAATCTTATACATGTCTGCTCAATACAAAACACCCACAACCCGCATCTTCTATTTTCTTTGTAACTGTCAGAGAATGTCGAAATTTCAGAATCCTTCAAATCCCCATATACACAATGATTTCACCATCAATCACAACAAGATTGCTTTTTGAGGACATTCGAAGGCCAGCCAAATTAATTTAAAACAACAATGCAAGGGTTTTGTAGTACAAAGAATAAAATAGTATATGTAGTACAATCCTTAATACACCTCTATACATATGAATTCCTAGAAATCAACGACTCTGAGAAATTAACAATTTGGAGAAGAAATTGCTTTCTGCTTCTTTTCGTGGCCTTGGTAATTCCACTAATTGCAGCCCACGGAGGAGGCTCAGACAAAAGCAACCATTATGATAATGTGAAGCCCAACTTAAGAGAAAAATATTTATTTCTTTTAAAAATCTGGTGTCCAATCATTGTCTTCTTTGGTACCTTCTTCGGAAAATGTTGAGTTCATATGTATTTTATAAGTTGGAAATGACTCTTCGCAATGCACCAATAGCTCTTCGCATACTTGACTGTCCCTCTTCTGATTTGTTTGTTGTTTCTACTTCCATGTTTTGAGCTGGACATGACAGGTTATATTTTGTCATTCGAAACGGTTACATCGATAGGAGGAAAGGGAATCATGTAGAAGGAATACATTTGTAACTGTTGGAAACTTAATAGCTTCTTTTTTTATGTACACTCCACTGTGCTATCATCATAAGGACGCCTCTTGATGTAATAAAGTGACATGATTGTAAAAATAAAATTTTATAATATAATGTGTTTTCACTTGTTTTTATATTCTTAAAACATTGTGGAAGAAGATTATGGGGATTAGATTATTAAAACTCATATGAAAATCTATCATGACATGGAAATTTTGATTTTAATACAATTGTATCCAAAAATGGAAACAAGCAAAAAAATACCAATAGATCTATAATGCCTCTACAAAGAGAACCAAGTGGGTATCTTTAAAAAAAGATAGAAAAACCTCCATGCCCATCATAGTCAACCCCTAAAGCCAGGGACAATTGAAAAAACTACCAGAGGGATTGGTAGAAACATAGAAATACCTCTACAACTTGTAATTCACCAAAGTATCTGTACCCAAAAAAGTACCTCCATCAAACCCAACTGCCACACCCACCTTTATAGGATTGATAGAAGAACTACTTGCAATACCAAGAACAACAAGGTGAAATAACAATACAAAGAAGACAATGCCACTAATAGCCAACACACTAGCCATAAACATAATATGATCTCCACTAAAACTTAGAACAAAATAATTCCAAGGCCCAAGGCAATGTCCATAGGAGAAACCCTCTCACGACCCTGGAAGAACCCAATACAAAGAACATCAACATTGGGGAAAGAGTCTAAAATGATAGCTATAGACAAGACATGACACCCCTAAGAAAAACCCTTTACCAACATGAAAAGAGAGGCCACCTCCTCAAATAGGAAAAAAACTACCAAAATGAAGCAAGAAAACACCTCTAAAACTCACGCCACCAGCAAAGATAACAGACACAAAACAGAGTACCATGATTATCTCTTATGAGGAGTACATTGAAGAGGATGTGGAGACGAAGGATGAGGAGGGCAAAACTAGCAGCAAAGGCACACTGAGGAAAAATTCTACAATGGGTAAAAACAACAAGGACATGAAGAGGGATTTGAGAGAGGACCGAAAAGCCCCTGCGGACAACACCTATAGTGTATCCCTTATTTTGGGTCACAATCTAAAGAGGAAACTCCAAGACAACTACCAAGACACCAATCAAACTCCCCACTCCCCTCAGCTCTCTCAACCTCACGATACGAAGAAGGATGACAGGCGGGATAATGAATTCTGTTGCTACATGGCTGAATAGGGGAAGATTATTGGGTGGCGTAATTTCAATGTGAAAATAGAAAAGATGGGGGTTACTAGAGAAATCATAAACCCTAAGGTTATTGAGAGGGAGGGAGGCCAAATCAAGCTGGATGAGCTCATCGACCGTTCTTAAGTGGTGCTAAGTGATAATGCCAGGGAGTTCGAAATGGACCTGCTTAATAACTCTTGTAACGTCATGGTTGAAAATTACAAAACCATCAAATGGTTATTCTACGAGGTGGAGGACCTCAAAAAAAGGGCCAATAGCAAGGAGAAGGATAATAAGGAGAAGACTACAGAGGATCCGGAGATAAATAGCAGAGTGAAAAAGTTGGAAGAGAACATGACTAGGGTAGAATCTACCCTTAAGAATATTGCATAGCAGAGCTATAATATCCTAAAGGCCTCTAAAGATAACACTAACACTATCATTGAGAAGCTAGAGGCTAAACTAGATGGGCTGGAAGTGGACAATATGGAGGTGGAGACATATCAGAATACTGAACGGGTCCCGGTCAGTGCATCAAAGCCAAAACCAAGAAGATTAAGGATAAGGACATGGTGCTAGATTTCCAAAAGATTAAGGAGTCGGTGGCCAATATGTAAATTCTCAAAGCCAAGGTGGCTACTCTAATGGTGGATTTATCATGAGGGTCCCTGGTTTTTTCTACTGACCCTATTTTTTCTACTTTCATAGAAGCTATTTTTTTGCTCTGGCTTTTTCCTGGCCTGCTCTGTCTTTTATATTTTGCTTCGTTTTAACTGTGCTTCATGATACTACTTTCGTGTTTTGGGTTTTAGGAACCCTGTAAAACCTATTTTACTTAATCAAAAACAAAGGACACAAAGTACCCAATTGGGTGAGAAGAAAAACTAATGAAGAGCTGGGGGGAACCAAGCCCAAGAAGAATCCTTACATCCCCCTCCATTCTATCTAGGAGAGAAAGGGTAGATACTAATAGTAGGGCCAAGAAAAATGCCACAAAGAATAGCTCCCACACAACAAAAAGGAACAAATGCTTCCCAGGACAAAATATTTGAAGCCATGAACCAAATGACACAAGGATCTATGTTATCATCCTCATTTTCTTCTCATGCATTATCTTTCCCTCTGAAAACCCTACCCCATTGATCTGCCCCACTCCCACTCATCTAGCTTTAAGAAAAATTTGGAGAAAACCAAAGCCTACTATGAGATTATGAGTTTCCAACCTCTTACTGAGTTGAACAATTTAAGGTGTGTGGTTCCTTCTCCTAGTGAGCATCCCTCTCCTCATAATAATTATAATTGTGTATAAGTAAGTTTGATTAATGTTTATATTATTAATCATGTTCACGTTTACTATGTTGAGCCATGAATAGAAGTCAGCCATCATTTTATTATAAATCTATATTTAGGAGTCTCTATCTGTGTGTAATGTTGAAATTTAGATAATCTTTCTCATTCTCATATACTATTGTGTTTATTTTGATGGAATTTATAAATGTTAGGAATAACAGTCCACAACACAACTGAGGGGGGGGGGGTGAATTAGTTGTGACACATATTTAAACATTAAACTTTATAAACAAAAAATTCATGGACAAATGATAACATAGTAAATGCCAACACAATAACACAATCCTTTGTTGTTGAGGAAACCCTATTAAAGGTAAAAACCTAGTGGGAATTAGCACCCACAAATAATGTACTGAGACTATAGTATCCATGTTAAAAGATTTAGCCCTTTTAGGAGCTTATTAATGGATTACAGTACATAGTCCTTGTTAAAGGACAAACCCTATTTGGAATCAAGATTAATAGTGGAATCACTGCCCAGGCACACTGCCTAAAGAAGGTTAAAGCCACCCTCTGGACTTACACTCTAAAATAGAAGTGTATATATGAAATATACAATCTAGTGAACTATCTGATAGCAACTGTCTTTGCTTGGTCAATTTCAATGAAGTAACATAATCACAACCTCTGCTCTATACCCAGTAGATAAACAAGCTTACAGCTTCCACACTCTGCTATCTCTAGATTCATCTCTTACATATATCTTTTCAAAAGAAAAGATCTCTCATATATACCCTATTACAATAATTGATTAGGTCGGACAATTAAGCTTTCCCAATATACAAATAATCATTTAACCCCTTTCTAAGATACACACAATACCTATAACAAGTAAACATCAATTAAAATTCATCAAATATAATCCAATATCTGTAATCCACGCTCGCAATACATAATACATGCTACATCTCTGAAGTCGGCCCCAAATAGGTCTCCTCTAGAACACAGGCCACAACTGACATCACCAACATTCATATGACTTGCAAACCATAAAAAAATTCCTTAACATGTCTTTTGTCATCCCTTAAGCTTGTATATCCTTTATCCACATCACTCGTAAGTTATACTCAAAACATAGAGACAAACTCTCTCAAAAACCATTGTCACCCTCCAGTACCCATTCTTCACAAAAACATATGTAACTCATCAAATAGACACTATTAATCCATGTGACCTTAGGAATAATATTGTCATCGCCATCTTTGCTCATTCTACATCAACCGTATAGTACCTATACACCTGTGTTAGTCATCAAGAAATAGTAATAACCAGTCTCTTTTGTCTCCATAGAAACATATGTTCACATTAGTGACAAAACATGAATGCCAACAACATCAACAACAACCAATTCCAACAATCTCCCCCTTTGTAATTGATGGAAATATATGGGAAAATACATCAACCCAAAAGTACTCTCTCAATACAATATTGTCAATATCCTCAACACAACTCTCCCTAAACAGTAGGGATTTTCTCATAGAATCTCTCCCCCTTTGAAAACAATGGAAAAGGGTGCCATAACACTTCTTCTTTCTTCTACAAGGTGTAGTTTTTTTAAATCTTCATGCCTACAATAAACAGGTGCAAAATCACCCAAATATGTTCTATAATGTTCCTATGATACCTCAAAGATACTCAAAGACATCCTTTGGCAAAGGTTTTGTAAATATATCTGCTATATTTTCCTTTGTGCTGACATACTCCTATCTGATCTCCTTCTTTGCTACCTTTTCCTTAGTAAATGATACTTAATTGAAATATGTTTAGTCTTTGAATGAATTAATGGATTCTTTGACATGTTCACTATGCTAGTGTTATCACAATGGATAACCACTGGCTCTTCAAAAATTATTCCAATGTCCTTCAGCATTTATTTCCTCCAAATAATCTGTGTACAATTTATAGAAGCAACAACATACTCAGATTTAGTAGTAGACTAAGCTATATAATTCTACTTCTTACTTAACCATGAAACCAACCTTTTTCCAAGGAAAAATGCTCCTCCACTTGTACTCTTTCTTTCATCTACACTACCTGCCCAATCAGCATTAGTATATGCATATTTTTTTCATACCATAACCCATACTCTATTGTTTTCACAACAGCAAGGTGTGTCTCTTTAGGATCTGCCTTATATCTTGCCACAATTCCTACTATATTAGCAATATATAGTTTGGTGTGAGTCAGATATTGTAAGCCTCCAATCATTGATCTATACCTTGTCTGAAAAACACTATGAGTTTCATTATTATTAGTAAGTTTGTAACTAGTCACCATCGGTGTCCCAACAGTTTTACAATATTTCATTCTAAATTTCTTCAAAATTTCCTTAAGATACTTGGTCTGAGAAATGAAAATACCACTCTTGTTCTAATTAATTTGCAATCCAAGGAAAAAAAATCATCTCACCAATCATTGAAATTTTAAATTCATTTCCCATCTCTTTAGAGAATATTTTACTCATTACATCATTTTCTCCAAAAAAGGTATCATCAACAAAAAATTCTATGATAAGGATTCCATCTTCACTACTTCTTAAGTACAAATTTTTGTTTGCATTACCTTTTCTGAAGCCAAGATGTAGTAGATACATGTCTAGTCTTGCATACCATACTCTTTGTGCTTGTATAAATTGATACAAAGCTTTCTTAAACCTAAAAATCATTTCTTCATCTTTTGTCAAAGGAAATCCATCAGGTTTCTCAATGTATACCTCTTCCTCTATACCTCCATTCAAAAATGTAGATTTCACATTCATCTGATATACCTTAAAGTCTTTATGTGCAACATAAGAAACAAATAATCTCACTGCTTTCAACCTAGAAACCGAAGCAAATTTTTCTTCAAAGTCTATACCTTCTTATTGTGAGTAGCCTTTACAAACTAGTCTTTCTTTATTTCTTACCACTGTTCCTTCCTCATCCATTTTGTTTCTGACAACCCACTTAGTTCCTACCACATTCTTGTTTTTAGGTCTTGGAACCAATTCCCAAGTGTTCTTATTCTTTATCTGTTCTTTATTCTTCTTATATAGATTTAGTCCAAGATTCATCTCTACATGCCTCATCAGTAGATTTCAGTTCAACTTGAGAAATCAAACAAATTTCATCTCTTAATTTAGATCTTGTTATCATTCCTCTATTAGCATCTCCAATAATTTGATCTTCAGGATGGTTTTTCTTTACATGCCTCCGAGTCTCAGGAATTTTAGTAGGATCATTTGAGTCATCTTGACATACCTCCATCTCACAGTCAATCTCAAAAGGTTCTTCTTGATCTATAGTAACCTCCTTGATCTCTGTATTCTTATTACAGTCATACATTCTCTCTCAAATCTAGACCATTTCATCAATCCTCGTATCAGTACTTCCAATCATCTTCCTCAATCTCATATTAAAACATTTATAGGGTTTACTTTTAGTGGAATAACCAAGGAAGATCCCTTCATCACTTCTAGTATCAAACTTTCCTATCTCGTCATCTCTTTTGATATAGCATTTACTACCAAATATTCTAAAATATTTCATAGTAGGAGTATGATTAAACCATAATTCATAAGGAGTCTTACATTTTCCTTCTCTGATCTGAATTCTATTCAAAGTATACATAGTAGTACCAATAGCTTCTCTCCAATGAACATGTGATACATTTCCTTCAAGAAAAATAGTTCTAGTAGCATCTAATATTGTTCTATTTCTTCTCCCTACCATCCCATTCTATTTTGGTGTCCTAGGAGGAGATGTCTATCTGTATATTTCATGTTCTTTGTAGTAGGTATTGAACAAATCTGAAGTAAACACACCACCTCTATTTGATCTCAAACATTTTATCTTTAAGCCTGATTCATTCTCAACTTTTGCTTGGAATATTTTGAATTTTTCAAACGCCTCTAATTTATCTCTTGAATATGTAATCCACATCATCCTACAAAATTCATCAACAAAAAGTATAAAGTACATTTCACTATAGTAAGATCTTGTTCTTGTAGGACCACATAGATCTATATGCACTAGATCCAACTTTCCTTTCACTGAGTAAGATTTTCTTTTAAATCTGCTTTTAGTCTGCTTCCCCATTACACATTCTCTAAATTAATAGTGTTAGATGGTTTCACAATCTTTGGTAGATCTCTAACTTCATTAGTCATACTTACCTTTACAATATTATCAAAGTTAACATGACAATTTAATCTTCTATGCCATAACCAATTGTCATCAACCTTCACAACAAAATAAGAAGCCTCAAATGTATTTAATTCAAATACATTACCTCTGAAATTAGCACCAGATGCGATTAAGTCTCCTGACTTACTTCTGATAGAACATTTCCCATCAATGAATTTCAATTGATAACCCTTGTCCACTAGCTGTCCAACACCCAAAACATTATGCTTAAGTCCATAAACAAGTAATACATTGTCAGTATTGGTCTTTCCATCTAAATATATAGATCCAACTCCACTAATAAGCTTAGGAGTATTGTCACCAAATCTCACAACACTTTCATCATACTTATTCAACTTAACAAAATTATTTCCATCTCTAGTAATATGGTGTGAGAAACCACTGTCTATAACCCATTCAAATCTCTTTTCAACATGTGATACTAAAGCTCTTTCTTCCTATATAGGCTTCTCATCTTTGATAGCAATAAATAAAATCTCATCATAATAAATAGCATCATCATTAGAAACAACTTCACTAGCATAATAACATTCCTTATCCTTTAAATACTTAGGATTATAAAACTTAGATTTATGCTTTGGAACCCTTGTAGGACATCTAGATGCAAAATGACAAGTATCTTATTGAGTGAAAAAAATTTGAGAGGTAGCTTTCATTCAAACTTACCCTTACCTCTCTTTTCTCTTCTAGCGATCAGGGCCACACAATTTCATCTAACTTTCTTTCTTCTTCCTATATTTGTTCCAATTCATCAGGATATTCACCAAGTTCTTCTTTTTAAGTCACTACTGCTAGTGCTCATAATTTCCTAATAAATTCATTTTATTTTTATGCACAGTCGCCTTGAATGCTGACTCAACTTTTGGTAATTAATATCATAGCTCTGCGGCCTCAAAGGTAGTTAGTTTTCCAATCAACATCTCTCTATTGAATTTCGGTTTCAAAGGTATGATCTCTTCTATAGCTTGCACTTTGGTTTTGTATACAAGTGTCAGAGATCTAATAATTTTCACAATCACTTCTTCCTCACTGTATGTGCCTCTAGAGTTCTTGATGCCAATCAAAACTTTAGTAATTCTATGTGCATGTGCTCTAATATTCTCATCATCTCTTATTTTCAATGTTTCTATCTTTGTCTTCAAGTTTCGCAACTTCGTCTTCTTAGTAAACTTGTCTCCTTCATATAGTGCTTCCAATCTTGTCCAAATGTCATGTCCAGAATCCAAATCTTTAACCTATGTGAATTCAACTTTAGAAAGCACACTAATCAATGATTCTTTTACGATCATGTTGTATAAGAATACCTTCTTTTCATCATCAGTAGCCTCATCTAGTTCATCCTCATCCTTTATCTATACATTATTCTTTGTTATCATCCATTAGTTGATTCCCATGTATACCACATGTGTTCTCATCTTGTTCTTCCAACTGTCAAAGTTTGTAGGATCAAACTTCAACCTATCCTTCATATAGTATGTCATTTTCAGGATCACCTCAAGCTGTTAAACTTTCTCTCTAAGGACCAATAGCTCAGATACCAATTGTTTGGAATAATAATACACAACACAACTGGGAGGGAGGGGGTGAATCAATTGTGAGATAGATTTAAACATTTAACTTTATAAACAAAAATTTCATTGAAATGATAACATAATAAATGCCAACACAATAACACAATCCTTTGTTGTCAAGGAAACCCTCTTAAAGGTAAAACCCCGATGGGAATTAGCACCCACAAATAATGTACTGAGAGTATAGTATACCTGTTAAAACATTTAGCCATGTTGGGAGCTTATTGATGCATTACAGTACATAGTCCTTGTTAAAGGACAGATGATGTTAGGACTCAAGAGTAACAGTGGGCTCACTCCCCAGGCACACTGCGTAAAGAAGGTTAAAGCCACCCTCAGGAGTTACAGTCCAAAATAAAAGTGTATACAGGAAATATACAATTCAGTGAATTATTTGTTAGCAACTATCTTTTCTTGGTCAGTTCCAATGAAGTAACATAATCACAACCTCTTCTCTACATCCTGCAGAAAAACAAGCTCATAGCTTCCACACTTCGTTGTCTCTATATTCATCTCTTACATACATCTTTTCAAAAGAAAATATTTCTCATATATACCCTATTCTAATAATTGATTAGCTCAACCAATTAAGATTTCCCAATATATAAATAATTATTTAACCCCTCACTAAGATACACACGGTACTTATAACAAGTAAACATTAATTACAATTCATCAAATATAATCCAAGATCTGTAATCCATGCTCACAATCTATAATACACACTACATCTTTGAAGTAGTCCCAAATAGGCCTCATGTAGAACACAGACTACATTCGACGTCACCAACAGTCATACAACTTGTGAACCATAAAATATATTCCTTAACATGTCTTTTGTCATCCCTTAAGCTTGCATATCTTGAATCAACATTGCTTGTAAGTTATACTCAAAACATAGAGACAGACTCTGTCAAAGATCATTGTCACCCTCCAGTACTAAGTCTTCACAAAAACATCGATAACTCATAGAATAGACAATATTTATCCATGCAACCTTAGTAATAAGATCACAACACATATCTATACACATCACCATATTTGCTCATTATGAATCAGTAGTACAATGCACGTACACCCCTGTCAGTCATCAAGAAATAGTAATAACCAGTCTTTTCTATCTCCATAGAAACATATGTTGACATCAGTGAAAAAACATGAATGCCAAAAATATCAGAAACAACCAATTCGAACAATTAATACAATTACAAATCAATCAGAAAAAAATACTCATCCCTCACTTTACCCATTTATTTACTTATTTTGTTTATGGCTTTTATAGGTTAGCTAAAATTATGCTTCAAGGATGGTTGAGTTTTATATGTAGCTTTGTAAAAAGGTTGGGTCCCTTTGAATAACTCTACATATATAATATATTGAGATCCTCTTTCTAGTTTACCTAATTAAAAATATGTGAAAAACATGTTTAAATTTTGGATCAAGATCTAGAATTTATCCTTTTCTCACTTTCTTCTACACTTATTTCCATTCATTCTAGCATATCGCATCATTATTTATGATCATTCACATTTAATTAGTATTTCCATATCATTCATTAATCTATATTAACACCCATGTCTATAAATTTATTTACTATCGTGGAAATTTTGATTAAGTCGATTAGGAGGGTGCCTGAACCCTTACATAAAGCCTAAAGGAAGACCAAAGAAAATTTTCAAAGAGTGAATTATACTAGTAAAAAACAAAGCAACTAAACTCATGAAAGAACCAACAAAGACAAAATTTAAATAAAACCCCATCAATATCCATAAAAACAAAGAGGCATGAAGATTAAAGAGAAGCGGTCTTAACCTCCTTTCATTCTTGACTTAATTCTTTTTTAATATAATAAAGAAAGAGCCTTTCTTCTGAGTACATATCTTTGAGGTTTAAGGAGTAGGATCTTCCAACTCCCTTGTTATTGCCATTTATTTCATCTTCCTTTTGGCTCTTATATGTTTGAGTTCCTCATAGGAGATGGAGAGAGCCCAAAGTCCTATCCATCATCTCCTTGGTGAAATTAATAATTTATTCAAGCTTCTTTTTAACCTAATCTTGATTACTTTTGGCATTGGTGATAAGATATAGAATTTATTTATTTTCTCCTTGTGAAGGGATCAACTTGATAAGTTCTCTAATTTTCTCATCAATAAAAGCACAATTATCTAATCTACTAAAGATCTCATCCATCACTTCCTAATTTCCAGTATGCTCAATATCCTAAGACTAGTCTCATGCTCTTGCATTAGCCTCTACTAGGGCCTCAAGTATGTTAATCTTCTTCTTTGAAGTGTGGAGCTGGGCTATAAACCATTTAATGATTGCATTTTCTCTATTACAGAGGATAGCCAGAGTATTAAATTTTTTTGTGATGTAGTGGTAGATAGGTATTCATCCTCGAGGGTGGGATTATGGGAATAAGAAGAGAAATGGTTTTAGGGGAAGAGGTCACAAAGGCCTCATTGTGAGGGAAAGGGGGCTACGGAGCCCCATTTTTGTTCTTTTGAAGGATATTGAACAACATCCAATCTAACTCCATAGACCGGGATGAACAAGAATCCTTAGAGACTTCAAGAGTTTCTTTAACTAATCACATTTTTCCCTCTTACCATAGTTTTCATATAAATGACTTTGTTTGAGGATTGATCCTATTTTCTTAAACTAGGATTTGGTATATTAATAACATAGGAAGAAACCACTTTCCCACCTTTCTAATTGGAAATCTCAACTATAAAAGGGGAGGGTTTAGGGCTCGATCCAAGGAAGAGAGATAATAGAATTTATACATTCTAATATTAAGTCCATGGTGAAGAATAAGTTCCCCTTTAATTTTCTTATTGTTAGTGGACTGAGAAAGTGAAAAAAATGTAGAAAGGAAAATAGAGCTTACTACCATGTTTGAAATAATTTAGCATAACTTGAAAATATAGGATTGGAAACATTTTAAATTATTTCAAGGAATGATGAAATTAATGAGAATTGACACCACATCTTTTGATTGACCGAGTACTTCTTCCTAATTGAAGTCATTCTAGAGCTGAGGAATCTTTTTACCAATGAAGAGGAACTTATTGAAATTATTCTTATAATAACAATTCAAATATCTAGGTAGGTCTAAATATTTAGCCATCAAGCTAGTAACAATAAAAATAAATTATATACAGATCATGATGGAGACCCCACAACTGGTGACTTTTCTCTTATCCCAAGTATTAGTAATTTTTTTAGATAAATCTAGGATGAAAACCTTGATACCATCCACATAATTACCCACATTTCTTGCTTCAATGATAGGCTAGAGAATAGAATTATAGTTGAAATCCTCACAGTTATTAGGTTTGTTCTTGATGAGCTAACATCCCATGGTGGCCTAGTAATTTGAAAGGATAAGAAACCCCATAGAGAAAAAGAACGGAAAATTAGAGAGACTTTTTTTTCAAAATAGAAATTGAGGAAAACAAAGAAAATTATTTCTATTAAAACCCTATCCTCTACATAATAATAACCTTTACCTTTGTGGTAGGTCATCAAAAAAAACTAAGGGCGTAGATGCCCATCAACATTTGTGAGTTAATCCTGAGATATAACGACGTGCGCCTCATCAAGCATGTCTTCAAGAGTATCCCAAGTTTGGATTGAGACAGTGAATCGACAAATAGTCATCAGTTTATTTGCTAAGTTATTTTCCTCATGAAGAGTGTGTTATATTCTAATATTTTCCACCACAGATAACAAATGTCTTCCTTTTGAGATGACATCACTAATTTTCCACCCTGACGTTTCCATCCCCTTCAACATCATAATGACATTAAGAGAATCCCTCTCGATGATTAGGTTGTGATATCCAAGCTGAATAACCAAGATAATACCATGATGGTTCGTAGCCACCTTTTCCATATTTGAAGTTTGGATCCCAAAATTGACCACATAAGCCAACTTTAGATTTTTTATTTGTCTCTAATTATCCCACCCCCACCTTTTTTATTGGGAAGAGGGGTTTCCTACAATCGTAGACATTAAGGAATCTTATTTTCTATAAAATATATATATTTATACTTAAAATTACATCAAGCCTAAGAATTGATGTGTTGGTGCCACATAATTATTGGTGAAGATTTATATCCTATATGAAGAAAAAATTTGGTATTAATAGTCTTATTCTTGTCTATTAACAGCTTTATTATTGTGTAGTAATGCATATTGAGAATTTCATCATCACAAAGATAAATGTAATAACACTTTAAGGAATTATTTCTGAATTGAAGGTAACACAATGAATTTATTCAAATTATTTTTATGATAATATATGTGAATATTTTTATCATTCAAAAGGTATGGAGCAATAACTAATACAAAAATACTATAGGAATAGTATGTTGGACTACCAATGAGATTTACGTGTTCATATGCAATAATATAAAGATTTATAAAGTTGGTTTATCAAATTAGATTTATTTTCCTTTATTCACAAGCAAGAGCAATACATCTCATAGCATAAAATAAATATTAGAACTATTCATAATATACCTGTATATATATTTGGTGATTTTTGGGCATACTTATCCTTATTAAAGATTAAGTCCTTGTACAAAGGTGTATAATGTTATATTATTCTAGGAATCGATGAAAGAAATGTTGTAAAAGGTTAAATTTTCATGAAAAATTACATTTACAAAATAGAGAGTAAAGTTAAACATTAAAGGTAGATTTCCTATTCAAGTGGGATTTCAAGCAGTTAATATTAGAAGTTTTGGTATGCATTAGTTCAAGAGTTTAATAATGTATTTCATATGGTACAAGCATGAGATATTTTGATTATGGTACCAATCATGTTCTAGAATTGTATATAACTATAGACTAAAGATAAATCCACAATAAATTTTATTATAACACTTATTATTTTATAACTATTATAGCGTGTTCAAGGACTTATTATATTTCCTTAGGCAATGTGTACTTTAAATTATTATTTGGTAAAATTTTAAAAAAATATTAATTAATTTTTGGGTTAAGAAAATTCTTTATAGTCTTTCACTTGAACCTCTATATATCACTATATCAAGTGTTATTAAAGGGATAACCTTTTATTAGAGTGAGTTGCAATCACACAATAGAAGTTTTAAGAATTTATTACAATATAAGTGCTCTATTTAGAGGAATATATTATAAATTATTGTATACACATTGTATTTGCTAGTATGGAAGTACCATTTACTGAAACAAATAGATGTAAATGTTTGGTATAAGTATTTGATAAAATCCTAAAGCATTTATACATGAGAAAATAGTTTTAATCATATTATTGTTATAATTACATTAATGACTAGCAATAAACAATGTAATATACTTATATTCTAACATTCTATGCTAATGCATGCTAAAATTCCCCAATTATTACATTGGTCTTACAAACATACCATCAAAACTGCATGTTTCACCTAGCCAAGGGACATCCCCTACAGGCTTATACAAGTTAAATGATGATGTAGTTCAAATACAATATGATGCTCTTGTAAGAATTCTCCTTGATAATTGATAGATGATTCAAGTGAATCTTGTTTAGTCACTAAAAACACCAACCTAACATGTCATTTTAAATAATTTTTATTTTAATAAACTTAGAATTGCTAGTCAGAAAGAAAGACATGGGATCAATTAAAGATTTTAAATTAAAAAATTAGAAGTTTCAAATTTGTATTTAGATGATATTTCTAAAAGTCGTTTCAACACCCACAAACTAAATCAAATAGATGAATGATGAAATTTCTAAAATAAGTCTAGAACCTTGTAATATATACAGATAGAATAAAGTTTAAGTGAACAAGTTTAACAAACACCTTTTTTTAATGAATACATGAAAAATACTTTTATTGGGATAAACTATAATTAAAAGTGATAAATGTTATGAAAAATAAAATTCATCATTACAAAGAATGAAAAACTTTCACATTAATGTAAATTAAAAATATCATTATTTATTGTAAATATTGATTACTAAAACTTCTAAAATGATTCTTTACTATCGACTTTATTTTATTAGCCGATTAGGCTATTCCCTCCGAACAATCCTTCGCCTGTAAATCGTCACTTCGGATGCCCTCACCTGTTCAGATGCCGCATTTTTTTCGCCGCCGTTTGCATTGTTTTTTTTTCTCGGCAAAACTGCCACACAGGTGCTTGCCTACCGTTTCCTAATCACGAGTTTGTGGCCAGCGTGGTGTTTCTGGAACAGCTGTTGGGTGAATGCGGTTTGAAGACGACAACAGACACACAGGGTGCCATGGAAGCAAGACATGTTACCAAACAGCTCCGTGTCCTCATTCCTCCTAAACTGCTCTGTGTAAATCAACCGCTGTAAGTAACAGTATAAATTCGTGTTATTGCTGTTAGGTTTTCTTCACATATCATTATAATTTCAAGCTTTATCTGTGTTTTCACGGGGCAAACAGGAAATAAAGGAGGGCACAAGCAGCTTACCACAGCGTTTGGAAAACTCTGGTGGAAACTTGGCTTCCGGGTGAAAGCGAGGGGTTTTTTGCAGTTGAACCGGTGAGTTTTTGAAAGCCTTGTTTAGTAAGTGAAAGGCAGAAAGGGTCCGTGAGCTGGTTGGAAATTCAGGTTTTCATTGGATAAAACGTAAATTCTTTGTTGGGACAGGTAGAAAAGTTATTTGAATTAGTGTTTTGTGTGACACTGTTGTTTAAATTGCAGCAACATTTCACATTTGTGCATGATTTTTTATGTTTATAATTTGGCGAAATTAAAATCATTGGCAGGTTTAGCTGGCAATTTTCAGAGGATACATTTGACTTGAGCGGAACAATTTATTCTTGGGCTATATTTTTCTCCCACCTTTTGGCGTTGCTTTTGAGAAATCTTAGGTATGTAAAACAATAATATATCTTTGGCTTTCGATTTTTTGGGAAGCACAGACAAGGCACCTCAAGTGTTTGACGGAATGCCTATAAGAAGCATGATCGAATGACTTCGAAAAAAAAAGGTTGGAGATAAACTGTGTGTTCATTATGTTTTCCTAATATCTTTCATAAGACTGAAAATAGAAACTTCACAGCACTGAATAATAAAATTACAGTGGCTTTTCATAGCAAAGACATTCCTGGGCTCAGATTCAATAGTCATGAGGATTTAAAAGCTGTAGAATAATTGTCAAAGATACTGAATTCTATACATTCATGGTCTCATTCAGAGACTTATTTCCACATTAATATTAAATTTCATCTCTGCCGTAGACAAAATCATAGGGTGAATCAACTTCATTCTAACCATAGTTTTGACTGCTTTTTCTGGAACTAGAGCTCATCAAGCAATTTTGTCAATTTAGGTTGGCTGCACCATAAAGATGACAAGTGAGAAAATGGAGCAAGTTTAATTTGATAATTGTTAAATAATGGACTGTATGCAATCAAATAGAAATTTGGTGGATGTCCATACCCTGTTTTAAAGCTCTGTTTCAGCACAGCACTGAAAAATGAAACATTCCAGCTGCGCGTCTTAAAAATGCTTGTGCGCATGCAAACCTTAGAGCTTCAGCCATTTTCTGCTTAACCTCCTTTCCCTGACAGCCATTAGCTCGCTAGCTTCCCACCTAATTGTCAATATATTGATCTCTGCGAATTCTCTAAGCCAATTGATCAGTTAATGGCTAATTTCATAATAAAAACTCAAAATATCTAATCATCAATTTTTCAAACATTTCATGCAATAGAATGACTAGAGAGAGAATTCAAATATTATAAATCTTAATATTAAGGATAGCAAATAATTGTCGTTATTCTTTTAGGTCTCTTAGTTTACAGATAACAGAGTGCATTATGAAACTCAAGGAAGGGCATGCAATTGATATTTGTCACTCAGAAGGTGGTACTTTGTGATCCTGGTATAAAGCTAAGATCATTTCATAGAATAGAGACTACTACATAATTTAGAATGACAACCTTTTAAATGAGCATGGAAATCATGTTGTAGAAGATGAGAAAATTGGCAACTGGAGATATGATGGAAGTATATGATAACCATTCATGGAGAAAGGTAAAGTTATCATACGCTAACAATTTTCAAACATCCTCAGGGACATTTCGTTAAATACCTTGTTTTGGACTTAAAACAAGTAGTCTAAGTTTTCTGTTACAGGCGCAGTAGGAATACATGACAGATTATATATTATGATTATATATTTTGGGTATTTTACAAAACCTGTAGCCCTAGGATACCTCGGTCCACAGCTAAATGCTTAAATAAATAGTGATCAATAACACTTTGTTAAATTCAACATTTAGCCCATTTTAATCTTATTACGAACCCTTAACTGGTTCCAAAGCATAAATTCCCAGCCAGAAACTCATTCATTATGCTTCTGCAAGCCAGCCATGGCATGGTGAAGACTAAACTTCAACGAATCAGTCAAAAAAGAAAGAAAATAAAAAATTAAAGAATTTGGGACATCTTTACTTGGTCAAAACCAAAAATCAGCCATGCCAGAGGCTTGCTGATCAAAGGAATTCCAGTGCACATGCTTAAAATGCATCTTGACTCCTTGAACAAAAGAATATGACGCCACAATTCCGTTTATGGTAACAAGAAACCTGCAGTTAAATCACCTCACATCAGATGCCCAAATAATGATAAACCCATTTCAGAACAGTTCTTCATAACCGCTCCCCATGCATGCATTACACACCAGATTTTGATGTCAGATAAAATTTATAAAACAGAAAAAAGGAAGATGAGAGATGGCAACATATAAAACTCACAGAAGAGCTTTCATATCAGTGAACTTGGCCCTTTTGGAAATGGGAAAAATATTTCGAGTTTGTGTATCAGTTACCACACGCTCTGCAGAAACAATGGCCAAAGCCACCATTCAGTCTCCTCTCCACCCTCACCTTCTTCTCAAAATCTGTCAGTCCTCCCATTGTCTTACTGTTATTTTCAACGTTGCTTTGCCACACAGAACATATGCTAGGTACTCTTGTTCAAGAAGGAAGATCAAATGCATAAAGTAGACCTGCAATATATTATGTATTGCCCTACTCTCTTTCCTCTTTGCCCTGTGTTTTCACTGATTTAGCTTGAAATTGTAATGATATTGTGAACAAAACTAATGGCAATCACACGAATTTATACTATTTTGAAAAGGAATGAGACCGTGGAGCTGTTTGGTAACATTGTCCTGCTTTCGTGGCACACTGTGGGACTGTTGTCATCTTTTAAACGCATTTGACATTTGTATCATAGTTAACAATCTGAAATCTGACCTCACTGGCAACTCAGTCTGAAATACATAACAATATTCAGTTGAAAATCTATTGCTTGATAGAATATAATTTCAATAAGAACGTAGAATAATTTGTTGATGCCCCTGGTGGCACTGCTAGCTTTTTGGTCTTTTGGAACTCTAAAAACAGGTCACCATAGGCAGATTTTGCAATACTCCCAAGGAACACATTCTCTGCCCAAAATGATTCTGTATCATGCCAAACGCTCCATCAGAGAAGCCTTCAAAATAGAAGAGCATCCTAAGGACCTCAATAAAATACTCTGCTTTGGAGATGTGTAAATCTCAGTATTACATTGGCAAAATGTAAAATGAAACCGCCATGCAGCTTTTGATTTGTATATGTAATATGCTGTATATTCTTGACTTTGTTATCAAAGTATCATTCCGTGTAGTTCTTGCTTTCCCAGGATATGGAAGCATGTAATCAGGATACATATATAATCACTATACCATGCAGCGGTAAGACAGTTGACTCAGAAAGAAGTTCAACATCTTCGATATCTGTTGCTTGGAATGGTCATGACACAACAGAGTTTCAAATAATATTTTGACGGATTGCAACATAACTGATAAAGATGCAAGATGCCCGAGAAGCGTGCAGATACCTAAGAACCATAAAAGACATCGACATTTTACTGATTCGGGATTCTGTGGACACAATGGAGACATCTTACAAAGTTTTGAAAGCCTTACATAAAACTATGTGCAGATACCTCAGAACCATAAAAGACATCGACATTTTACTGATTCGGGATTCTGTGGACACAATAGAGACATCTTACAAAGTTTTGAAAGCCTTACATAAAACTATGTGCAGATACCTCAGAACTATAAAAGACATCGACATTTTACTGATTCGGGATTCTGTGGATACAATAGAGACATCTTACAAAGTTTTGAAAGCCTTACATAAAACTATGTGTAAAATACGTTATGGACAGTTTTATGGGGTGGACAACTTGTTAGCATCAAAAGCCTCCTTCTTCAATTATTTGGATACTGTTTGGAAGCCAGAGAATAATACGGAAAAAAGAGGAAGCTCGTCTCGAGAACATGTCCCTCTCATGTAATTAAACGTATCACTGGTAAGCTTGTAAAGTAACATTTCATTCTTAAAATTCAACTATATAAGTTTTGCTTGAGATCAATGGTATTTTTTTTTAATGCTTGAAAAAACTGATTATTATATGTACTTTTCATGTCTTGTTATTCGTACGACTGTTGGTGATTATTCCAGATAAACATCATTGTTCTTAATATAAGCAAGCACAATTCTAATTTGATTCGACATGCTTAATTTGTTAATTATGTGGATCTTGTTGGCTGCAGAGAAAAACTGTCATATGTCAATCCCTGGCTATGTTACACCCTGCTATTTATTCTAGGATCTTAGTTTTCATTAAAAAAATGCTGTAATAAACAGCGGTTTTGTCTTTCTTATAGTCCATCCGGTTATCCATTACTAGCAGGTTAATGGCATATCTCTTTATGCGTGTCTACAAAGATAAACTTAAGGATTTTTTTGAGATGACAGAAGACTGTTGCCTTCTTATGTTTGACCCATATGGTGGCTGACGTGAACTGTATTTGCTGAGCTGGACCTATACCCGTTAGCAATTCTCAGGTTTGACAACGAATTTTTCCATCCACATTAAAAAGTATTGAAAGCTCTATGAGTTTTCCTTGGTTGTAATAGACAAAATCTGTCCTTTGTTGACTATTATTTGATAAAGGAAAAAAATTCAATAAACTATTTGACAAAATGTATCAGTGAACTGAACCATATTAGAACGACAATAATATGAAAAAAATTCAATAAACTATTTGACAAAATGTATCACTAAACTGAACCATATTAGAACGACAATAATATCTGTACAGCAATCTGGTGTTCATACCAATTGAAGTAACTTAATGTTGCTTAAAATAAAATCATTCAAGCTGTATGAAAGTCTCCTAATGTCATGATTAAACAACTTCATGTAAATATGGGTGAAGGGCCAGAGCACCCAAATGGATATCTTGATGAGCAGAATTGTTATCTTTTCCAAATCTTCAGTTTGTCAAGTTGTGAATATTTGAGAACAAATCAATTGTACTGTATTGAATATCATTTATGAAAATAAAATCAAAATTGGGTGTTTTTGAGTTTATGGATTAAGGTCTGTACTGTATTGCTTTTTTGGAAATCTTTCTTACAGATAAAGAGTTCTGTGAATCATGTAGAATCTTTACTGTTTAGACTGGAGTTTAGGTAAAATTGTTCTGTAATTACAATCGGCTAATCCCTTGCACCACCTGTATGGTGCAAGTGCTAGTGCAAAGTTTCATAAGAAACTAATGGTAAATGAATTCCTTTGAAAGGAGCAGCAACACATAATGAAACTAAGATAATTTAAAAAAATAAATAAATAAAATTTTATTCACCCTTTCCAAAGGGTGTTGCCAATGGAGGTGGAGGACAAATCTACCGACCAAATCAGCATGAGAATATTTGCAGGGTACATGTCTATACTTGCCTGCTCAAAACTAAAGTCTAATTGCCTCTTTCTATTTCATCGATTGCAAATGATCAACACCATGCAACCCCTCCCAACATCATAGATTTCTTGTATTCGTTTTACCCAACATGCTACTTAAGGTAAAATAGTATTGTGGTCAATTCGAATTTAAAGATGGGCACTTCTTTCAAAGTTGATTAGCACTTCTTTTGAATGGTGAAGACTTCCACTATCTAATTCTTGTAGACAGCTTGAAATGGATGCGCTTGCAAAAAGGCTGGGACTTATTTCAGTCCAGTAAGCTAAATATGTCGCTTTTTCTTTTGCAATTAATTTTTTCAGTTTTCTATAGGATAATAAGATCTTACTACTGCCTTATTATATGTGCTTCCAAGTTCAACCACTAAATACTTTAACGGATATTTATGGAAACTGTAGATTCATAAACTAGCACTTGCACCATCAGGGTGCAAGGGTTTGCCGATTGTAACTCTGATACACACATTTAATATTATATAATAATAAATTTAAGAAAAGATACATACTGGTAAATGGGGACGACATTTCAAATCGTTGATATGAACGTTGTGTTTTATATTGGTTGGATTGAATATGCAAGTTTCTTTACAATTATTACTGTTAAAAAAAATAAAAAACGTAAGAAACTGAGAAAAGCTATGTAGGCAAAGTTACTAAAAATTATAACCATGTATTGTTATAATTATATGAAAAGAAACAAAAGAAAACAGTATCAAAAAATTCAAAAGTATCTCTGAAAAAAATAAAAAACGTAAGAAACTGAGAAAAACCATGTATTGTTATAATTACATGAAAAGAAACAAAAGAAAACAGTATCAAATAATTCAAAAGTATCTCTGAAATATGCAGACTAATTACACACTGTTGTTCGGAGGGATTTTTGTGCCTGGTCATTTATCCTGAACAGAAGTGGTTTCAGCACAGATAGCTCAGGATTAGTGGGCAACAGGATTCATGAATATTGTAAAACCTAGCATAAATATGTATATCTATCAAAGAATAATGAAAAGGGGACATTCTTCAAACATTATTGTTGCAATTGCAAACAGCAGGTGTAAAGACAAAATCAAACATAAATGTGAAGAATACAGCCGTCAATGTATAAAGGGGGCACGCAAAAAAATCTGAGCAGTAAAATGATTAACAAACCTCAAATTTATATAAGTCGTTCGCGAATAGTATAAGTTTGGAATCTAAAACTGTAGAACCTGTTTCCAAAATTTCTGCATGCACAAACAAATAAATACCATCAAATTCACATTCTTCAGAAATGGACGGATTTAAAATGCACCAAAATCTTAGGGTTTCAAACAAACGTGCTCGGATTGGGGATTACAAAAGGTTCTGATATTCAATAGACGATAAATGTGAGCATTAAGTGCATCCTTTATATAGCAACGTTTCCCGAAGTCCACAGCTTACCCCCGATGGTGGTAAATATCCAGACTTATCTCTTACCCGAAGCTGCCTCTGTAAGAAACCGCAAACAAACATGCATTGAAGGGAAACAGCACAGTGTCTACAAGACATGGCAAACAAACACTCATTGAAGGAAAACAGCACGGTGTGGTCGAAAGCATGGGCGACATATCCTCGGCAAGCACTGAATGATAGTGCTCTCTCCAAACTGCTCTGTGGCAAACATGGAAGCCAACAAAAGCAGGTGTGTGCCAAATTAAATGAAACTCTACAAACTGAAGGGGTGGATGGATTGGATCCACACTAATAAACAAACACAAACATATATTCCAGAAGTAGAGACACAGATGTTAGAAATCCATTTTCATTGCTCTACATGAATCAATTACAAACTGCCTCTATTTATAGAGGACTTAGAACACTGTAGAACCTTGCACATCAATATAGTCACTTCCCAAATGAACGATATAGGTAGGAGAAGAATCTAGAATATGGTAGTCATTACATACATGTGAAGAATTATCTAGAACTACGGTGGTTGGACGAAGACTCTAGCCTCAACAATTAATGCAGATGGTGAGCTCGGTGAGCTTGGCGGTAGAAATTAATATCTACCAACACAAACTGCTCCTGTCAAACATCTCGGGGAAGAACAGATCGTCGGCGGGAGAATTCATCCGGCTGCTGACTAGGTCCATTGTCTTAAGTGACGATTTGCCGGTCGCCCCAAGAAAATAGCCTATCGGCTAAAAAATCTTACAACTTGAACTTTTGTTTATCCTTAAAAGAAAGGAGTAATAGTGGACGCCAGATCTTTATTTAAATTGGCTTTCTTCATGGCATTCTCACATATGTTTCGTTTCAAGGGCCTAAATTTTTAATATGATTTAGAGTACCTTGGTTTTCTTTTTCAGAAATCATGAAATAAGGAACATCTCTATCGAATAAGGAACGTCGTCAGGGATTTCTCAATTAATAGATGAAGATTATGAAAGGCTATACAAACATGAAGACTACAATCGCCACAATCTCACCAACAAGTTGGAAGGGGAGAAATCTCTAGATTTTGCAAGATTTTGAATATAAACAAATGTCAATCTGTATAAAGGATAGCTATACAATTATCTAAACAACACCGTAATTAACGGATCTTCTCCATCTTTTAATATCGTGTGCAATCTGCTGCTGTGGTTTAATATAACTCACTTAAACGCTGTACAAACCGGATTATATTTACAAATTGACATAGGTTTATTTTTAATATTTCAGATGCTGCTTCTTAATGAAATAAAAGCTTTGTAATATCATCCCATCTTCCATTATTATCTTCTTATTCGTTAAAACAAAGAAAAAAGGCAAAAGTAGGGGGGAGCTCGTGTGAGGAGGGCAATAGATTACAAGAATTTCGAAACAGAGTAGAAATTAATTTTACATGTGTGCTTTGAGCGCGACGAAATCGGAAGAGACGGTTCAGATGTTTTAGACGACGAATACTACGAATATTTTGTTGCCTCTTTTTATACTAGTCACATATTCTGTAAATCTATGGTTTAAAGTCTTTGTGATGCCTGAATGCTCTTTTTACGCAACCCAATGGTAGATTTGCTCTTTTACGCAACCCAATGGTAGTGTAAATCTATGGTTTAATGTATTTCTGACGCCAGGCCTAGAAAGTGTAGAAAGTGGAGTAGGCCAATGCTTAGATTAATTAATTCCAATAAAAATCTGGAATTCATTTTTTTATTCTAGAACAAGCTATTCATGGATTCGAAATTACAACAAAATGTATAAGTTGTTGGGTTCGTAAATTTATTTCCGCCACAATCATTTCGGCCATTTGATAAAAGTTCAAAAATTAAAATTTTTCTTAACGGTTCTTTAGGTTTTCTTAAATTTTTTTAGTTTTTACTTGGATATGAGTTTGGATAGAAAAATATTAAAAATTAAAAAAATGAGCAAGAAAATTTGTAAAAGTTCAAAAATTAAAATTTGTAAGAAAATAATTTTTTTTATAATCTTATTTTTTTTAAGTAAATAATACGTATTTTAATTTAAAAATATATAAGTTAAAAATACATATATATTTTAATTAAAAAACCAGCAACAAAAATGATAAGTTCAGAAAATAAAATTTGTAAAAAAATATTTTTTTAATAATTATAATTTTTTAATAAGTTAAAAATATTTGATATTTTATTAATTGAAAAGACACTATTCATCAAAAAAAAAAAACATATTGTTCAAATTAATTAAAAAAATGAAAAATAATCCTTAATCCAATTCTACATTATGGGATTCAAATGCAGAATAGATTAATTCACAGTCATCTTCTAGGTGCACCAAACAGGTCCAAACCTTAGTCCAACTTTCTTTTTCAAGATTAATTAATCCGAGAATAGGTCCTTATTCCAGAATAGGCCTGTTCTGGATAAATTAATTCCATGCAGCAAATGGGCTCTAGGCCCGTTTGTTTCACGAAATTCGTGTATGCTGGAATAGCCAATTCTGGAATTCAACTGAATTCTTAAATTCTGCAATTTTGAAAATGAATTCTAAATATGGGCTTGTCGTGTTTGGTTCACCTGGAAGATGACTTAGAAGATGCAAATTTTGTGTTTGGTTCCACAAAATTGGAATTAGAATTGGAATTTTGTTTTTGCGCACACACACACGTGTGTATATATACACATATACATACATACACATATATATACACACATGTGTGTGTATATATGCACATGTGTGTATATACATATACACATACACATGTGTGTATACACACACACACATATATATATACACGTGTATATACACACACAATGTGTATACATACATGTGTATATATTGTGTATGTATACACATTGTGTGTGTGTATATTCACACATGTATATATACACATACAAATGTGTGTGTATATATGTACATACACACACATGTGTATATATACACACATGTGTATAGATACACATGTATGTACACACACACATATATATACATACATGTATGTATATACACATGTATACACATGCACATATGTGTATGTATATACACATATATACACATATACACATGTGTGTGTATACATGTGTATATATAGTTGTATGTATAGATAGATACATGTATATATACACACATCCTTATAGCAATATAAGATACATTATTTAAACAAAAATAGGAATGAATTTTCCTTCCCAAAATAATACTCTCAATCCCAATTCCACTTTTCAATTCGAATTCCAGGGTCTGAAGTGGAATTGTGGAATGCTCAAAATGACCCAAAATTAGAATTCGCATAAACCTATTCCAATTTTTTATTTTGGAAACAAACACTGAATTGAACAAATCAAGAATTTGAAAATGTCAATTCCTGGTCAATTCCGCGAAACAAACGGGCCCTTAGGTAGCTTTTCCCATCAAATAAGAGAAATGATAACACTTATTATCTCTTTATAATTTTCTCTGAATCTTAGCTTTTTCCATCATATAAGAGTCACAAGTTGTTTTTGTGATATTTTTCCAATTAGGGAAGTTGTCCAAGTTGAAATGGTGAAGTATTTTTAAGGCCAATGAAGCCAAACCAGTTGTCAATGTGGAATCCACCTTACAAAAAGGTGAAGTCAACCCTCAAAGAAGAGATAACAACCAAAGAAGAGAGGGCATATGTTGTCAAATTTTGAAGAGACCTCCAAAAAAGTTGAAGTCAATCTTCATAATAGGAGATTGAAGACAACGGGATTAGTAGTCTGGCAAGAGCAATTGAGGTTTTTCGTATAATCTCAGGATTAATTTTATAAAAAAATCAAAACAAAAAAGAGATACAACCAGTATAAAGCGAGGTTGATAAGATTAGACAATTGTCAATTTTGAAGACAAAGCCACAATAAGATCACAGATTAAATTATGTGATTTTCTTGAAGATTGTGAATCTTATAGAAGGGCTTGAAATTAGTTTAGTACCAATGTGAATTATTTGAGGAACTCAAATCCATTGTTAATGTGTTGTTGATGATTGGCTAGTCTAGGTTGTTTTGTAATAGGGTCAACACCATGGTTATGCTGCTTTTAATATCAAAACCAACTCCCAGGTTGATTTTCTTCATCTTTTGTATATTGCAACCTAGTTAGATTAATTATTTTATTTTGGCTATGAAAATTTAGAAATGGGTTTGTATTCTATTGTGAGGATATATATTATTAATAATAATAAAATTAGTGTTATTATATTTTCATTTTTTACATTTGAGTTTAACTAAAGAAGATAGTATTGGTGTTTCAATAATTCAAGAATCATGTGTTATGAGTATTATTAGATGACAAGTTACAAATCAAATGGTATTCAGACCCACACCACTAATATCTTGGTGACAAGTTCAATATATTTTTTACTACGGGAAAAACATGTTTTGATGGGAGATGAAACCCTTTACAAATAGATTTCACGGGAACCTAAAACCCATAAACTAATGTTGCTAAAAGAGAATCATCAACGAACAATAGCCCATAAAAAACTAATGTTGGTAAAAGATAAAGAACAATGAACAATAGCCCATTAAGAGAAGACCAAAAAGACTAAGACATCAAATACCATCTAAAAGAAGACCAAGGACAAAGCCAACAAAATCAATTCATATAGGGTTTTGAGAAGGCTCCCTTAACCTTAACAACAAACCTACTTAGAAAATAAACACTTTCGACCCCAAGAATTAAAAATGAAACAACATAGCTAAAAAAATCCTTAGAAATAAGATTTCCATCAGCTCCTAAGCAGTATCTTCAAAAATCTTCACCAACAACAATCTCCACCTCCATAGAAAACTAGTCCACCTCAATAGAAATATTTGGAGAAAACCAAAGATGCTAAAACTTAGACCCCATCCAACCCACTAGAATATTCTCTGCCTCAATAGGAGAAAAATGGGTAGACTAAAGAGGAAAGAAGGAATAAATCCTCATAAAGAAGTGTAATGCCCACCCTAGAATCTTC
>MU213252.1:3938-19559 GCA_018584345.1 Thuja plicata | reverse complement strand
ATATTGTTGCATAAGGTGAAGCTCATAGCCAAGATTGATCCCTTAAAATACTTGCTTAGCAACACAGCTTTAACTAGAAGGATTGCAAAGTGGGTCATGGTACTTAGTGAATTCAACATTGAATATGTTGATAGGAAAGTAATCAAAGTTCAAGTTATAGCAGATCAATTGGCTGAATATCCTCAAGAATCTACACATCCTATGCAAGTGGAATTCCCAGATTTTGAAATTGTGAATGTAGAAGCTAAGACATGGACTCTATACTTTGATGGATCCTATACCCAAAATGGTAGTGGAGCAAGCATTCTTTTGATTACACCACAAGGTTACACAATCCCAAAATCTTACAAGTTATTGTTCCCTTGTACCAATAACATAGCAGAGTATGAAGCTTTGGTCATAGGAATCAAGATGGCCTTGGAATGGAATGTCATAGAATTACAAGTCTATAGGGACTCTCAATTAGTCATTAATCAAGTTAATGATGAATATAATACTAAGGATGAAAAACTGATGCCTTACATGAAATTGGTGGATAATTGGAAAAAGTACTTTTCTTTGATTACCTTTGAACAAATTCCAAGAGACAAGAATAGAGTAGTAGATGCAATGGCTACCTTGGCATATTTTCTTCAAATGCTCGATCAAAATGAAAAGTATGAGTTCTTGGTGGTAGAATTGGTTAAACCAACATTTGACCTACCTGATACCCAAATTATTTCCTTTTTAAATGGACATGACTCACCATGGTATGGACCCATCTATGCCTACCTAAAAGATCAAACCCTACCTATAGAACAAACCCATGCTCAACAGAAAAATTTCATAAGACAAGTAGCCCGCTATACCATCCTTTCTGACACATTGTATCGTAAAGGTCTTGACGGAACACTCCTTAGATGTCTAGAGGAAGATGAATCCAAATTAGCTTTAAAAGACGTCCACAAGGGGATTTTTAGGTCACATTCAAGTGGTTTAAACCTAGCTAAGAAAATCCTATGTATGGAGTGCTTTTGGAAAACCTTAGAAAGAGATGCTTGTCAATATGTCAAAGCTTGTGCAAAATTTCAATACCATGGAGACATGATCCATGCACTAGGACAAGAATTACACCCTTTTGTCACACCATGGCCATTCTATCAATGGGGTTTTGATTTGATTGGGATGATTTATCCACCCTCTTCAAATGGACATAAGTATATAATCAGGGCAATAGAATACTTCACTAAATGGGTTGAGGCTTTCCCTTTATCAACTGTAATAGGGAAGAAAATTTCTATGTTCATACTAAATCATATCATTTGCAGATATGGCATTCCTCACGCCATCATCACAGATAATGAAAAATAGTTTAAGAACAAAGATGTTGATGAACTTTGTGACACATTCCATATTAGACATCACTCTTCATCCATTTACTATCCCTAAGGTAATGGACAAGTAGAAGCTACCAACGAGAACATCCTTAAAATCCTTAAGTGATCCATCGACAAATCAGGAAAGGATTGGCATCTTCAAATCAATCAAGAACTGTGGGCCTATAGGACTAGTATTCGAACCCCAATAGGAGCTACACCTTTTTCATTTGTTTATGGGGCCGAAGCTGTCCTACCTTTAGAAGTTGAAGTACCATCCCTAAGAGTCTCATTGAATGGATTAATAATGGATGAAGATTATCGAGTTGCCTGACTTCAACAATTGGAATTGTTGGAGGAGAATCAAACTCAAGCCTATGATCATTTGAAAGTGTATTTGAATCGCATTTCAAGGAACTATAATAAGCATATCAAACCATGAACCTTTCAAGTAGGAGATCTAGTATTGAGAGAAAATCCAAAAAATCATGCTGATAGAGAAAAGAAAGGAAAGTGGGAAGCAAATTGGCTTGGTCCTTTTGTCATTGTTTCTTCATTTGGAATGGGGACCTACAAATTGGCCAATTGTGATAGTGATGAATTGCTAGAACCTATCAATAGCATTCATCTTAAGAGATTTCACACCTGATTCAGAGGAAAGAGTATTAGCGGAAAGAGTATAAGTTGAGATTATTAGGTGAGTCAGCATCACCTTTGTACATGGAAAAATTCAAAAATACCAAAAAAAAAATCAGAAAAGATCAAAATACAAAAAAATCAGAAAGTTCAAAAGCCAAAAACTTTTAAAAATAAAAGAAAAAAAAGTGCCTTGGTGAAAACCTAGCAATAGGCACCTTGGTAGCAAAAAAAAGAGAGAAAAAGAGTAATAATCCCAAGAGGTGAAAACTTGGAAACAGGTGCCTTTTGTCCCTTAGGTGTTTCCTAGTTGCATTTGTCCATATTGCGTTTCATCATCTCACTTGTCCATATCCTCATTGCATCTGTCATTTGTGCATCGTCCTAATAATGTCTCAGGGTTGCATTTTTTGTCACATTCTAGGTTAAGTTGCCCTAACTTTCACATTGGTCACATTTATCACTTGGGGGCATGCATCATAAAATTTTTGGTACCAACTGGATTCAATAGTGCAACATCTTGGTCATACACCAGAAGTAGATTTTTAGATTCAGAGGAGAGATATATTTGGAACCTTTGATAGATATCATTATTCAACCCTAAATAGTTTGATCGCATAACATAATCCTTGAACTTCATTGACTTATTTTATTAGGATTAAAAATTGACATACCCTAAATGATCAGACTGTCTAGAATTCTTATTTGAGAATCTTGATACATTTCACAAAGACTTGGAATTTTTGATGATTTTTTCATTGACTTTTTTGAGTCATGTTCTTTTTAGCTAATCGATAATGCTTCAACTAGATTGGCAATAATAGAGACATGATATTTTCTTAAACTTCTGAGTGATTGTTTTGAGGAAGATTCTTTAACTTGTGTGAATTAGTCTAAGGACATGGTCATCAAAGAACCATAGAGGACATTCATATGGGAAGGAGGGTTAACCTTTGTTTGTTCATGTAAAAGGATACCTTGGCTATTTATATTTTCCATATCTTAATATCAACATCCACTGGCAACATTGAATCTGATTAAACTGGTATTCATACTCCCATAGTTGGTCATTCAACTTGTGAGGGTTGTACTTGGTTTCATAGCACCGGTTACCACAAGAGAGAAAGTCATATTCATATTCTTATGGTCGCAGTGGCACCAGTAAGGATTGTATTAACTCCTAGTTCCACAACGCTCTATGATGAAAATATATCTCAGTTTGCATTTCTTTCGCAAACCTCAAGGACAATTAGTTGCATTTGCATTTTATATTAATTGCATTTTATATTAATTACATCTCCATGTTAGATTAATTTTCTTTCTCCAAGTTAGTTTTTAAATGGCTTGCCTTTCTAGCAATTTTCCAAGTTCAAAGGGGGGATAAAAGTTGACAACACTTTATCAATTTAATAGTTTCAAGTCATCAATATGAGATTTTCCTTTGCATTCATACTCATTAATCAATATTCATTATATATTCATATCAAGTAAAAAGAAAAGAAAAAAAAGACATATCCATCATTATTCATTTATCCATATCATTTAGCTTTGCATATCATAAGTTAAATTGCATACACCCAAAATCAAAAAGATAGAACTGCATTCATTTATCATAGCACTAAGTATTGCATCCATTGCATTGCATAAATCCATACATGGTTAAATTAGAAAAACATATAGAAACAAGTTGCATTAACATCATTTGCATCAATTTATCTATGTCCTATTATAAGACATTGCATCCATAGCATAATAGAAATAAATGCATCATAGAAACATATAGATATGCATAAATGGAAATCTCATAACATCATCAAAGGAGGAATCAAAGATCATAATAAATAAATGTCCATCATCAAATGTCTACAAATCATTACATCAATGGTACATCAACAAAATGGTCCATACATCAAAGTCCTGACAAAAAATACATATGATACATCATCTATGCCATATCAAGATATCATGGATCCCAATCTGTCTGATGACCCAGCAGGGGCACCTGATCCATCTCTAGCTAAAATTGTGGCTAAACCCCCTGCGCGATCAGGATCCCTATCACCTGCTCTATCCTATGTACTGGGGGGTGCCTAACTCATTCTCACATTGGTAGGTAACTGAGCTAGAGTAGTCTGAAACTACTGCAACATAGTAGAAACTTGATCTAATCGAGCAGTCACTGCAGTCATCCCTGCCTGTAAACCCCAAACATCCTACACTAAACCATCCACAACAGGAGGAATTAGAGGTGCCTGTGATGCTGAAGGAGCCTGTGGTGCCTGTGGCGCTAATTGTACCTGAGGTATCACCAATGTCCTATTGCTCTATGGATCAACCTATGGAATCTGTCCATGCCCTGTGTTGGTACTCCTAAATTTGGAACAAATTTAGGAGTGACCATGTATGGATTTTCAGATAAGCAAAGTGAATACCCTTGAAAATTGTGTGAGAAGGCTTAGCTAGAATGCTTGTAAAAGATGCCCGGATTGTTTTCATGAGGTACAAATTTGGAAGAGGCTTCAATGCCTTTCAGTTGATATATGCAGTGGGTCCCAGCTCCTGAATTCCAATTTTGACATGTTTAGGGAGTAGTCATTTTGAGGGGATCACTTAGACCTGCATTTTTGCTGTCATTTTGCTGTCCGGGGCCTACTTTTCTTCTGAATATATTGCACCCTATTGAGCTTCCTAGGACATCACTTTGGGAATGTCTTACATGCATATCAGAGAGCTTATATTTTAGATCTTAGGTCATTCTCAATCCATTTGATAGGTTTTCATACTTCCCAAAGTTGGTTGCTCAGAACTGTTTGCATTTTTGTTCTGCCTAGAAATCTGAATAGCCCAGTTTAACACATTATAACTTTTGACCAATTGATTCAATTGAGAAAATTCCTTTTGTACTGTGTTCCAGTGGTCACACACTCCAATATTTCCTATCTACAGATCTTTATGAAATCAGATGAGAAGTTTTTTAGAACCATTCCATTGGTGAATAATTTTGATTTCCTGAGTTTTCAAGTACAGAATTGCTAAGTTGTCCACTTTGAGCTCTTAAAAATCTATACCCGGGTGAAAATTTTGGATAATTGAGTTTTCCCTCATATTGTAAACATAGGAGTGTACCTACCTGAGGATTTACAGATTCCTGCCAATCCATTTGTCCACTTTTCCAGAGCCTTTCCATTCCTGATTTATTGAAGTTTCACTAAAAATGCAGAATTCAGAATTAATTGGTATACTTTGTGGTTTCCCTATTTACAACCGGTTTGAATTCAAGCATAATTGAAGGTTGATCTAAATTCTAGACCTAGAAATGAACCCCTTTGAAGATTTCCAGATTTTGATCAATCCAGTTGATAACTTTTCCAAATTAAATCCAAATCAGTTTCCTGCATATTTGCATGGTTTAAGTTCAGAAAAGGGTTAGGGTGCTAATTTTGCAGATTGGTATCAGTTGAATGGTTTTTTTTCAGAGGAAGACAACCGAGGATTCATGTTCCACATGTGACATTCAATCAGGCTTGAGAGGTTGAGTTTCTAAAAGATCTTTTTGATGACCCTATGAATGCAGTTTCGGAGGCAGTTTGTTCAGTTTGTAGTGCGGAAAAGAGTTAAGTTTTTAGAATGGCCATTTTGCGTAAGTGATATCTTTCTATCTGAAAGATATTTTTAGGGTCCAATTGTGGGAACATCCTCATTTCATATGAATGTACTATGTGACCTAATGGTGAAATTTCAGAGCTTGTTTCAATGTTTTTGCAAGGGTCAATCTGAAAGGGATTTATGTTGTTTCCGCATTTGTACCTATGTAGTTTTCTGGAAGGCTAAGTTTGCACTGTTATATCTAGTGCTTGATGAAAAATCTGGCAAGCCCCTTTTGCATGTGTATTCAATGGTAATCAATGAATCTTCTTGCCAAGTGATGGGATTAGTTTACTTGTTTCAGTGAATTTTTAAAGGCAGCCCCAAAGGCTAATTACCATTAATGTGATCAAATGACATAAGTGTCAAAATGGTTATAAAGGCCACCGGTTTTTACTTAATGTTCGAAATTTTAAAATATGGAAGAATAGACAGGAGGTAACATTGCAAGAGGGTTTTCAAGTGATGCAAAGCAACAATCAATGTCATCCACCGTTCAACATTCTGTCAGATTGTCCACATGACAGAGTTGTGTTTTAAATGCCAGTTGTATTCTCATGGGGATAGCTTGCAACTATAGGGTCAGAAAACTTTCTAGGTATTTTATATGTTCTAAATGAATGACCATAACATTCATGTATCTATAACCAGTGCCAACAAAGGGGAACAATTGAGTTTGTTCTGGTGATTTTTGATGTTATAAAACAAACTTACATTGCTAATGGGCTGCGTAGACAGTAGGGAAACTTCTAATGTTTAATCATATTGTTTATATTAGAGAGAATTGGGGGAAATATCAATAAAATACAAATCCAAGTTCCCAGCCATGACTTGTGCAGAGTTGTGAATGGAGGGAAATTGGATATTTTAAAACATTGAGTACAAACTACTTTGCAAAAAAAATTTCCAGCAGGCTGCATAGCATATTGAAGAGCTGTTAGTGGAGTTTAAAAGAAAAACTAAAACTTGAAAAATGCATTGAAGTCTATGCTAGTTTACAGACTGTGTAAAGTTTAAAGGAAACTTATCAATGCCAACCATACAGAGGGAATTCTGTGCAAGTACTGGAGGAAGACTTTTTTAAAGTATTTGGTTTGGAATTTATGCAAAAATGCATTACCAACAATTTGCTCAGATTTTAGTGGAGGGAGTTTTTATGTTTTGAGAAACATTAGAACAATGAATAGCATATACAAAGGACTCTACGCAGCAGAGGAAGAGCCATGGTTTTGATTGTTTTAGATTATAAAAGGGGAAAAACTCTATTGCATAGTGTGTTGCGCAGGGAAAGTGTTATAAAGTTTGACATTGCAAATTATAACCATCACAACACACAAAGATGAATGTCAGTGGAGGAAATGGAGGAATTGAAAGGTTATAAGGAACAAAACTAAGAAAAATACTTTCCTCTACAAATGGAAGTGCCATAAGTTCCTGCGCAAGTAGTAAAAGGAGGGAGATTGTAGATTTTAAAACTTTAAAATCAAAAACTATATTGCAATCTAGTATTTCCAGCTGCTGTGATAGCTTTTTATGGAGAGGTTTTAAGTTTTTTGAAAGATTTTAAATGCATTTTGTAGAAGTGACTCCATGGGGAGGGGCATTTTTCCCTCTAAAACAAGTTTATGGTCTCCATTTGCAAAGAAATGTCACCATTAATAAGCATTTTACTCAGTAAAGTCCCAGGAAAATGAAAAATAGTGCATTTGTAATGTCCCACATTCACTCTACAAAGGGAATTTTTTGGTCTTTATATACCAAAATGCTTTTTTTAAAGGTAAATAAGAGAGCCCAGAGGCTCTTGGCAGGCTCTTAAGGGCTAGAGGTTGAAATGCATGGGCTGTACATAGTATTTTAACCCAAATTTTGAAATTCACTTTTAGACATGCAAATGAATTATCCCACATTCATGCCTCAGTTGGATTTCGAAATGCATATAAGGAAAAATGCAGACATATGAATTTGAAGAAAGGTGAGGAGGCTATTTGCGCACACCCAATCATCCGACTGCCTTGGTTTCAGTGCCTAAAATCAAAGGAAGGTAAATTTTGATGAAAATGGACACTTGGCGCTGGTCGCATGGTCACAAGAAGGTTCCAATTGTGTAGTCGGGAGATGCAGAGAGTTAACCACCAAGACTTGGTGACTAACCGCTAGCAGTTAGTCACAAAGTAGCCAAGTGCCAGAGATGACTGCTGTGACATGGAGATGGCCGCTGGTCGCGTAGTCGCCAGATGGAGTTAGTTGCCGGATGTTAGTCGTGAGATCGCCCAGGGTTGACTGTTGAGTTGAAATTTTCTAGTGACAAGGAGATTAAAGGAAGGTCGCATGGTCGCTGGTTAAAAATGCTAAGTGGTTCTGGGCGTATAGAGCATAAAATAAAGTTTTCAAAAGAATTTAAATATGTGCAAAGTTTGAAATGTTCAAATGTAGATTTTTCAATGTATTTATCTCAAATATCAGAAATATGCATTCCTGGAGATTTTATAAACAGAAAGATAATCAAATTTTTTCAGAGATATTTGGAAATCAAATTTTTAAATCAGATTCTCAGAGGATTGATGAAAAATTTACATGCATAAGTTGGAATCAGATCTACACAGGAAAATGAGACAAAATGTAAAATATTTTATTGCAAAGTTTTCAGGAAAGGCTTTCTCGGAGGGTTTATAGTCAAATTTTGAAATTAGATTTTCAAAGGAAAATAGTATCAGATTTCAAAGATATTTTGCAAAGGATAAAATTAGATATTTTCTTAGACAGATGGAGTCATTTATTAAAGATATATCAGATATTTTGAAGAATTGGAAAGATGGGTAAAAGATCAGATTTGAGGAGAGACAAGTGTCAATTGCTCAAAGATTAGGGTTTCTTCTCTCTTATTTATTCTCTTCTCTTTTCTATAAAGGGGGTTCTGATTTTAGGTTCCTATTTTGGTTCCTGTGGAGGTTCCTGGTCTTGTTCTTGTTCCTGTATTTTCCTGGTTCAGTACAAGTTACCATTGGTTTGGAGATTTTATTTGTAAAGCATACTTCTTTTTCATGTTTACTTCTTGAGTTTATTGTCTGGATATCTAGAAACAATTTGGATTAATGAGAATACAGTGCAGTTCCTATTCATTATTGTCTTGTCACTTTTGACTATGGTTTATGCTCTAGTATAGTTCATTTGTAAGGCATCTGAAATATACCTACTACAAGGTAGTGTGTCTAATCATTTGTGAGTCTTTCTCAAGGAGAGAGTTAAATTTTGTAAATGATTTCAGAGAGCAGGACATAGTTGTGAAAATCTGATGAAGAAGTATTGAGTTGAGTAGATTGTTTGTAAGGCATCCAATCTGGATTGTATGAATTTTGTAAGGCATTCTTCAGTATTGCATTAGTTTTTATTGTTGACATATGTTTTCATTGACTCTTTGCCCAAGGAATAGGAACTGATCTAGAGTTTGCTGAGCAAGTGTTTTCTCCATTCAATTATACACAAATTAATCAATTTCATCTAGTTTTTAGAACAAATGAGCTGAACTCATTAAGGACTCTTGTCAGCAAGACAATGTTCATTTTGGTGATTCCTTAGAGAGTGAATCATTAGGTTATCCCTCCTAAAGAAAAAAGGAAGAAGGATGCAAATCCTTATCTCATTGGTTTATGTTCTCAAAACCATAGCCTGGCTTATAGTACTCTATTTTAAGTTATTCATTGCAATCTCTAAAGTGTTCTATAAGTTGTTACAATGAGGTTTTAGGTACATAACCAGTGAATGAATCAATCCACCAAATACATAGGCTGAAGTATCAGTAATCTTTAAAAGGTAAAACCTGCTTGAGTCTGTAGAGCTCAAAAATAAAGAAGGATATTATCCAATCCTTAGCAGTTAGCCTTTTCTCTTTCCTAAAAGAGGTTGCATTTGAGTATACTAGGTATACTGTCATCATTAGGTAAGTGCTGCAAGAAAAAATGCTAACACCCTAGAACCTGTCTGGTCACTTGAACATGTCTGTGTCTATGTTTGGCCCAATCTACACCAACTATCAAAGGAGCTTGACCCTGAGGTACCTATGCCCATGCTAATCTCTGCCTAGGCTACCTAAATAAACCACCTTGGCCTCTAACATGTCCACGTCTCATTCGAGGTCCTGGAGCTCTCTGTACCCATGGTACCCTAGGTGCCATCTGAACCCTACATCTACAAGGTCTCCCACCATCATCGCCATCATCACCATCATCTCCATCATCCTCTGAAAGCTCATCTACATTAGGGATAGGCTTAGTTGGATTAGTGAATCTGACAAAATGATGTCGCATGAACCACTCACAATACTCAGCTGACATCCCTATATCTTCCACATATTCCATCATATCCCAAACAACATAACCTAGCTAATCAATCTGCAAATAGGCCAACCAATAGTCCACCTATGCTTCCCACATTGATCTTTTAGCCTGTACCCTGGCATAGAGTACCATACCATGAGGCATGTCCTGAACACAGCCGTACTGACAAAGTACTCACCCAAAGAAAAATCTCTCAATAATTAATGGTGATCAGCCGACCATCCATCGTGGAGAAAACATATATGGAAGCTCATCATCATCCTCCTGCCAACTCTCATAGTGAAGATATGGCCTCCATACGACCTGATCTATATCATCAATGGTACGTCTCCAAAATTCAACCTTGAATAGACGATGCTGGACAACCATGCCATCATATAGAAATGCATACGGATATCCACATACCCACACTCATGGTGAAATTGGTCTTGTAATAGGGAGATGCTCCCATGTCCACATCTGTAATATCACTGCACCTATAGAAAGAGTTGCACTACGCCTATACACAACCTCATGCAAATCATGATATAACTGCGCTAAAACATAAGAACCCTAATCAAATCTTTGCGGATGCACAATCAAATCCTCCAATATCCGGCCCCATCTTACTGCAAAGCCACATCCTCTCCTATCTAGAAGAAGTAATCCTCCTATCACAGCTCCTAAAAATGTTGGTAAAGTGGGAAAAGAGGCAAACTGTTCCCAAGTAATGAAATCATCCACAATGGTGTTGTCTCCAAACACCCGTCTGCATACACTGCTATCATAAACTGAATCATAATACACCCACTCTCCATGAGTCAGGATCATCTTGCCAAGGGGTAGATGAAATGTATTATAGTTAGAGTGCCATCGCTCTGCCATAGCTATTAACAGACCTTGGTTCAACTAAAACCAAGGGAGATCTAAAAGAAAACTGAGACCATATGTCTTGATAGTTTGCCGCTCAGGCGCTATAAGCTCATCAACCAAATCAAAAATCCATGATGCTACACCCCGTACCCTCAACTTACAGTAATGTTCCTACATTTTGAAACAAAGTGAATCATATTAGTCTTTCTCTTGGTGAACCATTCTACATCAATCAAAACACATTAAATCTATCTTTGCTCTAACTTGAGCACATCAACTTATTTTCTCCCAACCTCTATATTGTGAGACACAAGGACAATTTGTAATCATTTTTAATCAAATCTGATTGAGCTATCAAACATTCATCACTATGAATTTTCTAATATCCTAAACACTAAGTGACAATCTAGATGAACATTTTCTAGCTTGGAACCTAATTGAGTTATTTGTATTATCGATCGAAAGGACTTCATCTATTTCCTATTTCAAAATTTCAAACTTCATGGTACGCGGCACTTTAATTAGTGTACATGGCTTTTCAAGCCCCATGGTGTTTAAATCATTAAATGCAACACTTTACTACTTGGAGGTGACACTTGGCTAATTAGGCGGCCTTTTAAAGTCCTACGCAGCTTTTTACATATCATTGGCAGCCTTTCAAAACTAGAATTTTTCAAGCAGCTCTTTGATATTTGGGTTACAAATTTTTCCCTAATTCTTACGCGGCTAAGGATTTCTCCTATGTAGCTTTTTAACGCATGGAGGCAGCTTTTCTATGCCCTACGCGGCACTTTATCTATCCTACATGGCATTTCACTAAATTTTATCTAAAAAGCATTAAAAACATGTATTAAATGCTATTTAAAGAGCAATAAATGCACTAGGAGATTTCAAACCACTCACTAGAGGCCCATAGTCAAGAGGTCTTTGATATCAGTGTGCTCGCTCAAACCTATGCTCTCGAATGGGGACCACCATCGCTGTCAATCGTCAGAGGCTCAGAGAAAAATCTCAATAGTAAAAAGTGAAAATGAATAGTAAATTTGGGTTTCTCAACCCATTTAAGCTATTTTACCCTATTTTGTGAGATTTTTTTACCCAGTCAAACCAAATCTGCATATTTTTCACACTCGGGCATTTGTCGACATCTTTCAACATCATTACTTATTAGAAATACAATCATCTTGGATCTTTTCCATCAGTAGAGCTCATCAATATTTTCACACCTATGATCAATATGATTTCATTTCTGAGGGGGCATCATCATATCATCCAAATGGGATTTTGCATCATATCTTACATAAAATCTAGGGCATTGAAATTTCAAATTTTATCAGAGTTTCATATCAGGGTTTCATATCAGAGTATCATATCAGAGTTTCATATCAGGGTTTCGTATTAGAGTATCATATAAAGGTTTCATATCAGAGTATCATATCAGGGTTTTATATCAGAGTATCATATCAAGGTTTCATATTAGAGTATCATATTAGGGTTTCATATTAGAGTGTCATATCAGGTTTCATATCGCAGTTTCATATTAGGTTTTCATATCAGCCAATCAACTCATCAGTATCAAATCAATGATCAGGACATCAAGCTTTCTTTGAATCAATGCACTTCGCACATCAATTCAAAAAGGGGCATTTATAGACACCTAAAATTGATCAGTTGTATCTTAAACATTCAAAATTGTAAATCTCAGCCAAATGCCTTAAAATCTCATCTCAATGCAAAACAAATGAATCAAATCAAATGGAGATTTATCAAATCAAGAGGACAAAAATCAAATCAAATTAAAAGATCAAATAATCATGAAATCAAATAATGAAATTCAAGCCTAAAGGGATTAATCAAATTATGCAATTGATTTTTCAATTGTATAGTTCAAATCAAAAAGATCAAATCAAAAAGATCAAATCCAACCCATTCACCCTTCCATGGCTAAATTAATTAAATGATTGAGTTATTTAATTCCTAATTTCTTTGAGACAACCAACCAACTTTCTCTCCATTTGATAACACCTCAAATATTTTGACTTAACCAAACTTTGATCATGATCAACTCACTCTACCCCCTACCCTTGGGAAAATGCTATAAATACAAGCTATTTCCTTTGTGTTTGGGATCCAAGAATTTTAAGAGCAAACACATCCTTATTATAGGCATATGGAGAGCATTTGAGAGCTTTTGATCGCATTTCAGCATTTGCATAGCATTTAGTATATCATGTTTAGGAGCATTTGTTGTTTTCTAACACATCTTGGAGCATTTTGAGCATTTTTAAGCTAGATTTAAGCATTTTTTCTTTCATTCATTTCTTGTTCTAGGATTGTCCTTGAGAAAGATTAAGCCTGGGAGCTCTCTTAACAAATCTTAGATAGAGAACCATGAGATGATATAGATTTTTAGCTTCAATTGTTAGATTAAATCATATTTTCTTTCCATAGATTTTTTTCTATTAGTCCTAATTTCATGAAGGTGTTAATCTTACACACACAAGTATCTTTGCTGCTAGGCCTGGGTTCATCTTCAATCATAGGTGCATATTCATAGTATCTCTCTTGAACCATAAACTTCTCATCAATTTTTACATGAGTACTTTCAATTTCCTTTCTCAATCTCAAATTGAAACATCTGTATGCTTTTATTTTTGTAGAGTAACCAAGGAAAATACCTTCATCACTTCTGGCATCAAACTTACCAACACCATCATCTCTCTTGATGTAGAAATTTATACCAAAGATTTTGAAATACTTTACTATAGGTACATTACCAAACCAAAGTTCATAGGGTGTCTTATCTGCACCTGGCCTTAATTGAGTTCTATTGATAGTATAGACTGTTGTATTTACTGCATCTCTCCAATATGTGTGCACAACTTTTCCTTTAATCATCATAGTGTGCGCTATATCAAGTATAATTTTTTTCCTCATTTCTACAATCCCATTTTGTTGAGGGGTTCTAGGGGCACTTAACTATATTTTTATTCCATGTTCTTCACAGTAATCATAAAAATGATCAGAGGTGAACTCTCCTCCTGTATCTGATCTCAGACATTTCAGTTTTAATCCAGATTCATTCTCAACCTTATCTTTGAATATTTTGAACTTCTCAAAGGCTTCATATTTCTTCTTTAAGAATGCAACCCACATCATCCTAGAAAAATCATCAACAAAAAAAATGAAATACCTTTCTCCGTAATATGACCTTGTTTGGATAGGACCACATAAATTTGTATGCACTAGGTCCAATTTGTTTTTAGCTGAGTTATGCTTGCTTCTAAAAGAACTCCTTACATGCTTTCCCATAACACATTCCCTACACATTGTGTCAACTAGTCTTGCAATACGTGGAAGGTCTTTGACTGCCTTGACATTACTTATCTTTACTATGTTATCAAAATTTATATGACAACGTATCTTGTCCCATAACCAACTATCATCTACTTTTTCAACAAAAACAATTACATCATAATTTAGCTGAAAAACATTACCTTTTGTTTTGGAGCCTGATGTAATCATGTCTCCATCGTTCTTGTTAATGATACACTTATTATCTTTGAACTCCAAATGATAACCTTTGTCAAGTAGCTGTCCAACACTTAGCAAGTTATGATGTAATCCATCAACATATAGAACATCATTTGTCTTTTTCTTTCCATCCAAAGTGATAGAACCTCTGCCTATGATAGGTTTAGGAGTATTATCTCCAAATCTAACCATACCACCTTTGTATTTGTCTAAATGAAAAAATCTATCTTTGTCACCTTTCATATGGTGAGAGCAACCACTATCAATAATCCAATTAGTTCCGATGTCTGCTCTGGAAATTAGGGCTAACTCTTGTTCTTCCTTTTCATTTGTAATGTCCATTTCCTCGAGCAACCTTTCCATGTCTCTAAGGGAAATGAATCCAGTTTCATCTCTCCTAAATCTTCATCAGTTACACCTTCTTCAGCATGGTAACATTCTTTCTTATATTTAGGTTTGTAATCAAATCTAAACTTGTTGACTCTTGTGGGACACTTAGATGCAAAGTGACCAATCTTGTTGCATTAAAAACATTTGAATGCGAGTTTTCCTTCATATTTTCCTTTTCCTTTCTTTTCTCTTTTAGCAATCATAGAAATGATATCTTCTATTTCTTCATCAACTTCTTATTTCTCATTGTGGCTAGAGATGTGTAAGGATTTCTTACCATGGACTGAGGCTTTGAAAGTTGTTTCACTTTTAGGTTCAGTCTTCAATCTTGATATCTCAAATGCAGAGATTTTACTGATCAAAGTCTCTCTCTTGAAGTCTTGTGAGAATTTCATGGTTTCCTCTAGAATACTTATCTTGTTTTCATAGTCTGATGTTAATGTAGTTAACAGCTTGTCCATTATGTCTTCTTCTGATATTTCTCCACCATTTTTTCTGATTCCAGAGACTGCTTCATTTATCCTTTGATTGTAAGCTTTCATGTTTTATTTAGGTATCATCTCAAGACTGTTGTATTTATTTTTCCATGTCTTCCTACATGCATTCTTTACTTGAATTTCTCCTTCAAACATATCTTATAAATACTTCCATATGGTGTATGCTCTGTCAATTTTCTTGATCTCAGAAAATTCACTGTCAGATAGGGCACTGATTAGGGATTCTTTAGCAATTGCATTATTTGTAAATTTTTTCCTTTGTCTATTATTAGCATCATCCTTTGCAAGGTCTTTCAAGGATGGAATAACAACTTCTTGTGTAGCTATCTCAAATATCTCAAAGACAACGCACTATAGATGTGTTATCATTTTGTTTTT